>JAVJIF010013881.1:0-66306 GCA_038442645.1 Agave tequilana
CAGGTAATACACTGTACTTGGACTCTCAATCAAAAATCACACCATATAATTGGGCTCTCAATTGCCCTGCAAGTAGGGCAGCTCTCCTCCTTCACCAGCCACCGGCCGAGGCAACGGAGGTGGAACCGGTGCCGCACTTGAGCTTGATCCGGCAAACCTCGCCGTTCTTGAACTCTTCAAGACACACATTGCACTTGCCCTCAAAACTCCAGCTCCATATTCCAGCTTCGGAGCTTTTTGAAATTTCTGGCGTACATTTTGAAGAGGAAACGCATAAAAATACGGAGTATTTGATGAAGTAGAAGAAAATCAGAGCGACGAGACCGAAGACGATGATGGCGAAGGCAGCGAGCGCTATAACAGCGAAGACTTCGATTAGAACGAAGAAGGAAGTGGTTAAGGCGTTCCAGATGAATTCTAGGACTTTATCTAGATGATGCTCATCAACAATGAGACCCATATTTAGAGAGAGAAAGTAGACAGAAAACCACAGGTTCTGATGATTTGAGTTTTGAGAGAGGAAGAATTTATGTACGTGTGTATATATATATACATTAGAAACAGAAATTCAAGTACCAATAGGGTACAGTATAATCCTAGTGTATTTCATAGATGATAAATTGTAATGTATTAATCCTAGTATTTTACAAATTCCTATCTTGCTAGTCTCTGAGTTGTCGTGCTAGTAATACAAATAATTTTAGAATTTTATTGTTTCGAACCGAAAGAGGACAGAAAAGTCTTGAGCCGTGAAATTTGAATCAATGGTGAGGTCAGAATTTATATACATGTTTCCTCTCCAACAAAAACGAAAACTTTCATAAGTAGCATGACTGCTGCCTGATAAAATTTTATTAGGAACTGTCGTCAACTAGAGATCGCAGATAGCTAATGTCTTTTCTCGTTGGAGTTTATATATAGAGAGCTAATCGCTTAAAAACGGTTCTCACAGATTTCTGTGAGAACTTTTCATGTGCTCTATCTGATCAATGATCCACATGAAATTCTCACAGAAATCTGTGAGAACCATTCTTAGGTTGTGCTAATTTTGCTATATAATCACAATAGACATATTAGTGTGTTTATTTTTTAGAGACAAGTAACTTTTTTTTTGAGAAATGAGAAAATTAAATATATACTTATTGTGATATTCATGAGAATTATTGTTTTAGAACTAGTGATAATTTACTTTTTCGTTGTAGTGACCACTCGAGCCAAATGTCAAGATCGTTTTCCCACCGGAGTTGGTAACAAAAGAGTTAAGAGTATTTCCATTTTCTTAAACTGCAATTGTTTAATTGCTTTGGCTCAGATGATTTATTGAAAATTATTACCAGAATAATGAATTACTTTTTATGAAAAATAACTTTTTTAGTGACAAATCAAATCTGTCTTTAAGTTTAGAAAAACAAAGACTTTTTCGGTGCTTTGCTATAAAAGGATAGAAGACAAATATAACTTAATTTTTTTCTCAAGTTAGTAAAGTATTTATATATTTTTGTTAGAGGTAGTTCCTTACGAACTTAAGAAAATAATGAACAGAGTTGATATTAGATGAAAAACAGAAAGAAATTTTTTTTTAGTTATTTAAGCAATTATAATATAGAACTAATCCAGATCAACAACCACCTCTATTTATTCGCAATCTTGTTGACATAAGATGAAAATATCAAATAATCTTTAACTATTTATCTAATTGAATTCTAGACATATGCTTAATTCTCAAATCATTGTGACTTAAAAGTAAATCTCGACAATATAACTTATATGAAAGGATTTGGGGCACCATCCCAAAAGACAAGTCTTCTTGGTGAAGTTGCCCAAATCATTATATATTCAAGACCATCCTCATGTCTAGTTGATGTGGGATTATTTGTTCGACCCAAATCCGACCAATCCCCCTCGAATAAAGAGTCTCCCTGCAAGCTCAACTTTCTTCACAATGGAAGACTAAATGATCGATCGAGATCCAACTCTTCACTGGGTGGGGGCAGATCACGTCTTATGTGAAGCACCAACTACAACGTCCACTTCTCTACATTGTGTGGGTGATGGCACACCAATCGCAAAAGAAAATCACTGCCAAATATCTCGCGAGCCCAACAATTGCTTTACAAGGGGCCACTACTACACATTGGGGGATCAACAACATCGATCATCACCTACACACTTGACTAAGTTAGGGGCATGACTCTGTTACAAATTGAAAGGACTTGGGGTACTATCCCAAAACACTGACTTTCTAGGTGGAGATGTCAAAATTCTTATATACCTAAGACTGTCTCCATGTTTAGTTAATGTGAGACTATTTATCCATCCCAACGCTATATTCATAAAGACCTACATGCTTCTCCGGGCGGATTAGAGTTGAAACTAGACCGGACTAGAGCTAGACTCATAAAAGCCCGAGTTGAAAATAAACCGGGATTGATCCACACACTTCTCAACAATGCTTTGACGTCTGTTGGGCTCAATGACGTGGCAGAAGCCGGTCTTCCTTTGATGACATTATGGCGGCTCTTATTCTCGAGCAAGAAGAGAATTTTGCAAGCGGTAAGAACAGCAAGAAGGCACAGAGAGAAAAAGAGGACGAAAGTGAAGAGGAAGAAGAAGAAGAAGAAAGGAAGAATAAGATGTTCGTTTCAATGACAAATATCTTCCAGCAAAAAATGAAGAAGAAGAAGAAGACGTTCATTTTGAACATGGGCAAGCCCTAGAAAATGGAAGAAGAAAAAGATGAGAAGCTGCTGTTTAGCATTGTGAATGCTGTGAAGCTCCAGGGAGAACAAAAGCCTGCCAAAGTACTCAAATCTCCTACATGGCAAGTCGATTTCCCACAGAAGCTTTTTATCATTTATGCCTACCTTTGCTTGTTTTTGTCTACATTTGAGATACTGTGTCCACTTTCCTATCAAATTTGGCCACTATTGTGCTTACAGGGCAAAAGGAAGAGAAGAAAGGGCAGAGCGACGCTCCTGAAATCTCTTCCCCTGCTGTAGAGATATCTCCACAATATATGCACCCCTCTGCTGAAAATGCCGCCCCATTGACTGTGGAACAATGATTTCACTGTGAACACATACTTTGAGCACAGTAACCACATTGGATTTGTCCACAATCTGAAGTGCACCAGCAGAACATGATTCTTTAGAGCATTTATACAACTACCACTGATAATATTAGGTTATCTTTAAACTTTAGTTTTCTGTTTACTATTGTCAATTTCTGTCTACGTTTTCTTTTTCTGTTTACCCTTGTCAATTCTGTTTACTATTGATAATTATTGATTACTATTCACAATTCATGTCTCTCCTTGGCACCATCTGTCTAAATTGATGATTTAAACAGTAAGAATGAATATGTTTGGGTTGGAATGATTTTTTACTGACCCATCAAGACATTCTCCATATGTTCCACGGGTGCAGGCTGTCTCTGAAATTGTGATTGGGTCCATTTAAATTTTACACTGTTAATTTTTAGAAATTGTTCTCTATTAAGTCTAAAGTTAATTAACGAACTTTGCCAGATGTCAATGCGTTAATTGGGAGAGAGTTGCGGTGAATTGGTGACGGACGACATGAGTACCACTACAGAACATATGAAATAGTTGATTGTACACTTATATTGTATAATTTATTGCTACGTTCTCACATATATTGTGTCATAAACTCTGCTAATTAACTTGTTTTAATGTCCAATTTGTGCATGTGATTATTAATGGAGGGCGAGAAAATAATACCAAATAAATGCAAGTTAAAATCGAATTTTTATAGTTTTATTTGGCTAGCTTGAAGATCAAACGACGATATTACTAACTCCATTGCTCAAACTGAAAAATCAATTGAATAAGATGAGATATTAGAAGAATCAAGATTATACGCTCGGATCCAGCTTTATGGCCAGATCCAGGCTGCAGATCCACAGAAAAAGCCACGGATCCGCGTCATAGTTGGGGTGGTTGGGGGAGTGTTTGCTTCCCTATCTTCGTATTCCTCTCTCCTATCCTTTTCAGTTCTAAACGCTGCAATTTAGAAAGCAGACGGACACTGGAGAGACAAAGAGATTAGGATTTTTATTCTAGTTTAACTTAGATTATTTTTTTATTTCAATGTAATTTTCTATTTATTTGTAAACTTAAATAAAAGAAGAGATTCATGAGAGAAGAAGAGAAAGAATGTATTTAGAGTGACACTGAATGTAATTTTTTTCTTTTATTGTTTTTCAATTTAATCAAAATTTGCTTTTTGTGTTCTTCTTCTTGTTTTTACTTCATTTCTTTTGGTATCGATTGCAATCTAAGTGAATCAGATAATATCAGAATTGTCTTGCCTTTGTGAGTGTCACCGATAGCTCATGACGATGGATTCTAATCTCAATCTGTCTCATTTTATACTTTCGTTGTCTTGATAATGTAATGTGAAAGAGACACAAATTAACTCTTATGGGTTATGCGTTGATCACCTCTGAATTAAGGTAAAACAGTAACTAATGATCTAAGGTAAGTAATCAGCTAAAAGAGATAAGTATACTTTTTTTTCTTATAATTTCTTAGTTTTAAAAAGACTTTTTAAAAAAAAAAAAACCAACTCTTTCTTTATTACTTTCTCTTTTAACTTAGTTTTTCTTTTCTTTTCTTTTTTCAAAAACTATCTTCTACTTTAATTTCTACTCCTCTATTTAACTCAGTTTTCTTTTCTCTTTCTTTTCAAAACCAAGAGGAAACTATTTAACCGATTTTTAGTAAACTTAAAAGAATACTGAAAGGCTTCCATCACTTTTTCTCTTTGTGGATCACGATCCACATAGCCACTTGTTATAACAATAGTACCGAGAAATCTTAACACAATATTCTTATCAATTTCAAACTCAATTTTTCTGTAGAGATTTCGCCTCCATCTTTTCTTGCGGAAGAGAATGCTAGAGATGTAGGCTTTAATTTCTTCAATAATTTGCTTGTTATTTCGCTTCTCGTTTCCTGATTTGAGCTCTAAAGCGTCAAAAGAACTTTTGTGATAACAACACAGCCGGCTAGTTTTGTAGAACATTGCATTTCTTCTACCTTGAAGAAACCATGGACTCTGTTTCATGTAGAACACCCAAAAACTCCTCCAACATCTCTGAGCTCTTCCTTCAATTCTCGAAGCTCAGCAAGCTGAGATCTTTTGGAGTTCCGTCAACTGTGAACCCAAAACCCACCATTGATTCCCACACTGAGAGCAGCGAGGAGAATGGTGACTACCCTCAGCCACTGGATGAAGCTATGCTTGAAGAGGCTACAATTCTAGAACTGTTCACTGCCGCTTCGGCTCTTAATCTGCCTATGTCCAGCTCTAACGAGCCCATGTCCCTTATGAGCCCAGAAAGATTCAGGTTGCTGATGAGCTAATGGTGTCTGAGCTTGATTCCCTTTCGAAATTCGAGGTCTTGTATGCTGGAAAACAAAGAAGCAAGCCGAAGTCTCGGTCTTCTCTGTGTTTAGAGATTCAAGAGCATCACCAACTCATAGAGGAATGGAATCCAGAATGCAGGCCAAAGAGAATGGGGAGTACAGTTGGTGCTTCACATAAGGCGTGAGCATTTGATCTTCCAGTGTGAAGATAGTGAGCTTGTAGGGAGGCTCTAAGAGAGGGAATATATTTGAAGAGGAAATTATGGCAATAACTAGCGAGGTTCAGGTCGAGCTAACAGTGATGCCAGGGTTTAATAATGGCTGCAATGTAACTCGCTGCAGGGTATATCCATGCAAGATAAGTCTTCAAGGCATATGCTTTGATCCATTGTAGCTCCAGGAGGTAAGATTATGCAAAGTGAGCCTGACACTATGCAGAAGATTTTTATTTACATTTTGTTTGCCTTATTGTTTCTTAGAAGGAATGGAAACATTGAGGTTATGAATATATTTCTATGTTTGTACAGTTGTAATTTTTTGTTAGAGTTATTAGACTGTTAGATTGATGTAGTTGTGAGATTAGACTGCAGCATCAACAAGTGGAAATTTTTACACCTCATCATATGCTTTAATACTTAGTTACCTGATATTATGTCTGAATGTTTGGTTTTGAATGTGAAAGTGGTTTTGATCTGTAATTACTTCGGGCAACCAAAAAATTTTCACACACAAAAGTAGTGAAATCGAGAGAGAATACTATCAATTCAATTGCACATGTTCTTTTCTGTCATCTACTGGGCAACCAATAATTGCATTAGGAGCCGGATTAAGTCACTACTAGCCGAGAGAATTTTGAACCTAAGCTGTAGCTTGGAGATATAACTGGTCTTTGGATAGTATATTTAGCTTGTAATTTTATTTCAAAGTAATTTCAACAATTAAGGAAGGTAGAAGATTTGTGCTTATTTGGGGTTTGGAGGAGAAGTAATTTCACCAGCAAAATTCTTGGCAATTCTTATTAATCTCTAAATGGCTTAATGTTCCCAAAAAAATTTAAAAAAATGTATAAATGGCTTAAA
The DNA here is from genome assembly GCA_038442645.1 of Agave tequilana. Taxonomy (NCBI): domain Eukaryota; kingdom Viridiplantae; phylum Streptophyta; class Magnoliopsida; order Asparagales; family Asparagaceae; genus Agave; species Agave tequilana. The sequence goes on from JAVJIF010013881.1 coordinate 6,469, forward strand.
GGCCCTAACCATAAAGGAAGGTGAGATTTTATTATCTCAAAAGGTTGCCGCAAACTATGATTTTGCTACTATAAATTATATGAGTCTCATATCTCCTTCTTGAAAAAAAGATAATGTGATTTTCTAAAAGATTACATTGTATGTATGAATATCATTGAAAGAATAACAAGGGAGATTTCATCTTGAGAAAAACTTGGAGAAGAAGTTGGTTGATTTGGATTTCTCTAAACATGCCACGTGGGTGTATCGTCCGAGCTTGTCCACCTGCCTTGGCTCTCCCCTGGTGTCTTTCTTGCAGACTTTGCAGGTCTTGTCCACCCATCCTTCTTCCACATATTCTCCATCAACTATCATAAATCATCAACAGTAATTTATTATATGAAACGAGATGTGTGGTTATCAACGCAAATCTATAATCTCAAAACAATAGATCTCTGAATGAAAAATTCATTGTTATATTAAGATAGTATTCATCATAAGAAACTTTCTAAACTTGTTGAGTTTGATACAAATATATTTATAGGTGATTGTCACTTCTAAGATTATGCCCCTTCATTGGGGGTTGTCATACACTTAAGAAGTTTTCAGTTAATTCCCCAATCTTCAACAAATACCTCTATGAATTCTTTTGAACTTGTAGATTTTGCTCATCCAATTCTGGACATAGCCATACAGGTGGTAATTAATAAACTTTAGTTCATGTGTGTTGTGTAGATTTGCTTCTAAAGTCCAAGGATGATGCATTGGGCTATATTTGTCTCTAAATTCCAAAGATGATGCATTTGGATATTCTTATCAGGTAGAAGTTTTACAATTGTGATTATTCTCTTCCAATTGGGTTAACCAACCCTTTGTTACATAAAATTCTTATGCAACAAAATATACTATGAAGTTTACCTTTGTGATTGCATGAACATCAAGATTTCTCCAATGTTTTACAATCTATTTCATGTGTTTTAGTTTGTTAATTTAGTTCCATAAACTCATTAAATGTTAAAATATCGCCTTCGAAGAAGCCATTAGCTTGAATTCTTTACGTACTACAACAAGTTTGTGAAAAATCTAGTATCGTGTTATGGTATAAGAATTTACCATCAACATAGGACTTGAAAAAATCTTTGTAGGTGCCACCAATCTTCCTCCTAAGTGCTCCATACTTCACAAAGAACAGAAAAATGTGGACAAGAGTAAGAAATTGTCATAACAAGGTAAGAAAATGCAAAAGTTATTGTTATTATGATTGTACCTGTTCCCTGCTCATCTTTTCTCCAGACCTCGTTGCCTCCCTTGCCTCCTCGAGAAGCTGGGCGTCCTGCGCGGACCGGACCTGAGAGAAGTCCAAGGCCTCTGTTATGCTCCCAAACAACGACTGCTTGCTTTTCTTCTTCAGATCCTCTTCCTCTTTCTCACCCCCATTTTGCTGCTCAGCCTTAGCCCAAACTCCTCCAATTTGGTGGAAACTCTGTTGGGCTTGAGAGTTGAAGTAGTTGGTGATGAGAGAGCTATGGATGGAGGGCAGCAGTTGTGAGAGGAAGAGAGTGGGAGAGCCCTCAGACCCATTGTTCTCTTCTTAGAATATGCAAGTAGCAAATGAGGGCTCTTTGTTGTATATATGGACTTTGGGTGGGGTCAAGGAGGTGAGAGTTTGTGTGGCTGCGTTGGATCTTGATTGGAGTGATTAGTTGGCAAGTGGAGATGGAGATTCTGTGGTGAGAGAAGGGGAATGTGGCATGGTTGGCTGCCTGTTGAAACTTATGGAAGGAGTGAGGTGAAAAGGTTTAATCAAAACACCATGTTAGCTTTTGAGTGGCATATGTATGAATTCATTGGCTGAAGCATAGGTGAGGCACATAAGCATGGATTTGAAATGTGTGAGGCATAAGGCCCTCATCATCTCTATTATTACAACACAAATCCTTTTAGTCTACTATCTCATGTTCGCGTTATGTTCTTAAGAAAATATTAAACTGATGTTGTTATCAAGTGTATATCAGATAATTGTGTAGTGTGTTGTCTTGAAAAATGTGAATCACATTTGCTAATTGCTATTAGAAAAGTTTTTAAATGTAATATTGGTGAATGAGTCGCATTAGTTGCTCAAGTGATTAGAATTAATTTATATTATAGCATTGGATAGTTTCTTGTGCTAAATATCTAATTTCCTTAATGCCAATTTAATGAAAACCCTCCAAAATAGAAATAGATGGTCCCATGGGACATAACATGAATCTTTAAAACAAAAGAGAGAAAAGGGGGAAAAAAGTTAAAAGGTTTATGCAAATTGATGATCCCATGGGTAAGAATAAACCATGTAAGTTGCCTTACTGTATAAATTAAGACCAATGATTGCCTTCACAATAATCATGTACCATACTTGACAATGTCATCACTGTAACATAAATGTTAATTTCGATAAAATTTATACGTTTACGGGTTCCATTTTTTCCCCAAATGAACTGCTCTTCACTTGTCCACTCTTTGCTTTTGTTGTTTCAAACACACGCTAATGATGCAAGAAATGCAACATAGTCACTTTTTGAATATTTGAGAAAAACTTATATTATATCAGCAGGTCTATATTCTCCTGGTGTTATTATTTGCACCCTCCCTTACTTATTTTCATTTGCAACTATGTGTACACAAGACTCAGGTACCTTTCTTTCTTTAAATTTTCATTTGCACATATTTGATCTCAAAAATCCTGGTCTGTTTTTTTTCTCTCTCTATTCTGTACTTTTATGTTGGATGATTGCTCTTCAAATTTAACTTTTTCAACTCTTTTGTCCGATTAATTTTGCGCCTATTTAATGGAAAGAAGTCCATTGCTTTCTCAATGGACTCCTGGTAGAAGTTTATGTGGAACAAAATTTGAATCATCTGTAACTCACGTCAATAAGACACATAAATTGAATACGCCGCGCATTATACTTGCTCGTCGAGTATTGTAGAGTAGCTTATGCATGTGCTCTGTAAAGCAATACAAGTGTGTTCAGAATTTAATTCTCTCTTGTATGTGCGAGGAATTTGTGTTTACAGAGCACTGTGTTGCCAACTTGCCATAGTTGAGAGTGCAAATGGGAGCATCATCAAGAATTTGATCCCATACTCTCTCATTCTAAGATGCAAACTGAAATCTCCCTCCAATGACTATAGATGGGAGAAGGTCAAAGAACATGAGCAACAAACTTTCGCGTGAATATGGAGACTTTAAGTTTGGTCGTCCAAGCTTGTTTAAATAAATGAATAAACACACAAGCAGTCGCCCAAACTAGAAGACGATCACTTGAGGCCTTGCCATAAACTGGATGCTCTGTTGTATAGAATATGTGCTTGAGTTGTGCCTATTGTACTGAAGAGATGATATCAGAAGTGAGAAGGCATGATTTCTTTGTTAGATCTAATAATTATTTCAAATAAGATCTCATATATGCAATAGTCTATTTATTAAGATCAAATGGAAGGAGAGTTTAGGCATACCTGATTCCATTATGAAAGGGATATCGAAAGTTGAACGATCTCGAGGATGCCGGAGTTGAGGGAGGGGATTCTTCTCTCCAGCTACCAAGTTCTCTTCTTGATTCTTAGAGATGAGAGGCCTTCAAAAGAGATATTAGGTCATAATAAATGGTGGTGGAAAAGGAATCCTACTGATGATATATATAACATCAACGAATTCTATTCAACTCATCATAGATATAAACCCTTAATTGATAACACGAGTTCTACACGTGTGATGAGTCCCACATCTTAATTTAAATACACTTATGGCTAAATGTAATTGAAACGTGTCTAGACTCAAACTATTAAGTTTGATCAATTCTTTATTGGGTCCAACAAAATTTAGCAACATTTAATCTATCATAACAAAATTTAGCAAGATGGCCTTTTCGGCCACAATGTGTACATATGTACACATGAGCATACGTGTGATGGTGTCCGTGAGGAGCATGTGTATGCCGTGGAGGGTGTGTCATGAAAAGATGGAACTTGCTTCTTTCGAAGCAAGGTTTCCAATCGTGAGTGGTTCATGACACATTGACTCATAGTGGAGCCCAAACAATCTATTTTCTTCTTTAACAAATTTATATCATTTTGAATTGTAGAAAAGTGGAGCATGCAATAGGTGAAGTGTGTGATACTACCCTAGCATAACAAACATGTGCATCAATCTTATTTTGCAAAACAATGTTTTTCTTTACACAATATCTAAATCATTAGAAATAGAAATAATTTTATTTTCAAAGCAACATTTTCTTTTAAAACAAAATCTACTTTAGAAGACAAATTTTCATTTTTCTTCAAAATAGCAAGGCAATCATTTTTAGACTTTAAAAATCATTTTCTTTAAGTGCAAGTTCCAATTGAGATCTCAATGAATCCCTTTCATTACAGACCTCAACCTTTTCTTGCAAAACACAATCAAGTCTAGAATGCAAACACTTATTTTCTTTTTCAATTTCTAGACTTTTCTTTTTCAAAATCTTATATTTTTCTATCAATTTTTCACAAACAATAGATAGTTCTTCATTTAAAGCATGGGGATCAACAAAATCATTTGAAGAACTAGCACAATCATTACTATCTAGTTGAGTTTCCGATTGTACCTCAAGGGAGTCATTCCCTTGGACCATGTAGCATTGTTGTGGTTCGGATTCTCCACTAGATTCCTCCGGTTGGTTTGGCACTTGAAGCTCGGAGGTGGTGGTGGTTGTCAACATATTCCACACTACAAAAGCGGAATCAATGTTAGAAACACATAAAAGATAATCTTTAGATAAAGTGTTTCTAATGGCCTCTAGGGCTTGTGCATTGGCCCCTATATGATTGCAATCACCAAGATAACATCTCTTGGTGCCGCAAGGAAAACATGCAAACCTAGGGTCTTTAGGTACATGGACATCCTATACTTCCAAACATCAATGTTGGAAGGGTCAAAAACTAGGTGGGGTCATGAAGTCCATGGTATAAACTAAATATGTGCAAACAATCAAATGCAAATGAGATTAGCAAGCAAATGAATCACTCCTAGGATGTTAAGCCTAAGTATCAGGAGCACTAGCTCTGATACCAATTGAAAAACACCTAGAGGGGGGGTGAATAGGTGTAAGTGCTAATCTAAGAAACTAAATGCAAACTAAGTGCGCTAAATGCGGAAGCTAATGCAAATCTTGCAACACACTTAATACAATACAACAAGTGTAGCCGAATTCCCCTTGCGAGGCTCTGGACTAACTCCCCTTGATTCCCCTTGAAATGGGTTGAGGCGCTATGTGAAGCTCTTGTTGGATGAGTATAAGTTAGGCACACACACACAAACAATCCAAGCAATATGAAATGCACACAATCAAGCCAAGCATATAAGAATGAATTGCAATATAAAAGATGCAAGGCAACACAAGCAATATATAAGATATGTATGCAATGACAAAATGATGCTTGCACAAAGTAAAGAGAGTAGAGTTGAGAGAAATTGGATCAAACGCTAACACAAAGATTTGTTTCGAGGTTCGAGTACCCAACTCTACATCCCCGCCTACACCACCGTGTAGGATTTCCCAATCCACTATAGGAGTACCGAACTGCTCTCTCAACCTTACAAAGCCACCGAGGCTAAACAACCACAATCCACCTCTACCGAAGAGGGATACGGCCCGTAGCCAACAACAAACAATAACAACAACTACCTCTACCGAAGAGGCTCACAACAAACACAATCACCTCTACCAAAGAGGGATCCAAACCAATCCACTCCGATCACCTCTACCGAAGAGGGATTCACAAAAGAAAGGAGGGTTTACAATAAGTGGTTACAAAGACCACAAACACAATCTTTCTTTCTTTTCTCTTTTCTTTTCCACAAAAACAAGATCCTAAATAGATTAGGATAGGTGATAGCTCAAGTGTGGAAACAAGGTGTTTTTGGAAACCAGCAACAAAGAAAAACTACTTGGGAAATCACTTGTAAATGATAGAAAATGAAAAACAAAACAATCTCCCAAACCCTAGCTTTCTTTGATTTTCCAAAACCCAAAAACAAATAAGATGAAATCTTTTTGCTTAAAAAACTCTTTTAAAAACTCTTTTAAACACTTCAGAAAACTGAAAATTTTTCTCTTAGAAAACTTGGCCAAAATCCCCAAAGAGATGGGGTTTATATAGCCCCTATACAAAACTAGCCGTTAGGCTGATGTGGCAGCCTGACAGGCCACCGGTCGACCGGTCCGGTCGACCGCCAACGGTCAGAATTATGACCGTTGGGCAACTGCGGTCGACCGGCCCGGTCGACCGAGAAAACCCAGAGCAGAGCTCTCAACTCGGTCGACCGTCACGGTCGACCGTGTCTGTGCCTTACAGACGTGCACGTCTGTGCACGTCGGTCGACCCGAACGGTCGACCGGCCCTTGGTGCGGTCGACCGTCAGGGTCGACCGACCAGCCTGTCAGCACAAAAACAAGGTCAGAAAATTTGGAAAAATATTTTCTAAAAAATCTTTTATCTCTTTTAAAAATACCATAAAAATTGTTTTATCATTTTATATTGAAACTCAACAAGTGATAAAAATTTCAAGACAATATATCAACATATCAATTCATTTTTGTGTCTTGCCAATTTTATCAAAAACAAAACTTGTATTTTGTCAAACTTGATTTTTCAATAGGAAATCTGATTTTCCTAAAAACTTATAGAAATACAAAAACATGATATTTGAACATTATTAAGCATGATGCATATGGACATAGGTCTAATACACATTCAACAAATATATCATAGTTTTTGTCTTTAATTACAAAAATATGTTTTATACCAAAACATAAAACTACATGAATAGGTATGTCAAACTAAGTTTGTATAAGTCATATAAGCATGTATGTATATAGAGCACATCTAATATACATATAAAACATGTAAACTTGTTTTGATCAAACTATTCATGAAAACCAAAATCCAAATCATGAAACGTGTGTGTTGTGCACTTGAGCATATCAACTAAACTAAGCTTTACAAATGGATCTAAAACTCTATCTAAACTAGGATACCTAAGTCTTCTTGTCGATCTTCCATCTTCAAGTAGACTCGATCCCAAACGCGTGATCCTCCAAGTGCAAAGGTATGATCTTTAAGCTTTGGCACCGGAATCAACATGGAAAGCTTCTAAACTCCTTGTTGAAGCTAATCACCAACTAATATCCTGTTAATGATCTGAAACTTAGAAACACAAGAATATTAGTAAACATAACTACATGAGTTGATCATCATCAAAACTAGAGTGGAAGGCCATTGGGCCAACAATCTCCCCCTTTTTGATGATGACAAAACTCATGGAGTTATATATGCATGGATTAAAGATAAGCTTCAAGGAAGCTCCCCCTTAACTCATGCATAGGGATAAACATAAATATATGCAATGAATATTAAACATGAAACATGCATATGCATAAACAATAATGGTTCTAGATATCAAATGGAATATTCAAACAAAATAAGCTCTAGATACCAATTAAAAAGCAACTCTATAAATCAATTAAACTAAAACATAATATATGCATAACACAAGCATGCATATAAAACTTCATAAATCTTTCTCCCCTTTTGTCAATCATCAACAAAGGGGTAATCAAAACCATAAATAAAACGAGGGGTAAAAATCTTTCTTCCCCTTTATGTCAAACAAAACAATAAAAGACAATGTTCTCCCCCTTTTTGTCTAAAACAAAAACAAAGTCAATAAGGGGTGACTTTAAAAACATGATATCAATTGAAAATATGTCAATGAAGCATCTTGATACCAAAAGAAAATAAATAAGGATAATAAGTGTTATATGTTATATACATTCATGAAGAGGAAGACGCTAAGTTAGCTTCCCTACACATATGCATTACATGAAGGAGGGAAGTTAAGCCCTAATTCACATAACACACATTATGTAATGAATAAGAGGAGATGTGAAGCTCCCCCTACACACGTGTACCACATAAAGAAAAGATGTGAAGCTCTTCAATACACAATACACTCAACATGAATCTATATGAAGAGATGTTAAGCTCTCCTTGCATATAAGCAATACAAATCAAAACTTTGAATATTTTCTTAAACAAAATTTGGAAATACCAATTGTAATTAAACATAAGTCTTGAATTCTTAAACATGAATCTTGAACCAAAACAAATTTTGAATTTCTTAAATATGATACCAATTGTAAAATTTCTTAGAAACATTGATACCAATTGTAAGAATTGTTCATTTTAAAACATATAAACAAATTTGATGTTGATATCATATGTTTAAAATAACACCTTTAATCATAAAGTGTGGGAGTACAAATACCAATTGAAATACAAAATCAAATTTTCTCCCCCTTTATGAAATACAAACTAAAATATGCATAGTCTTGATACCAATTTAAAAGTAATCAATTGAAACAAAGTGAAACTCAAGGTGTTCGGTCATGCTAGAGCTTGAGTAAACAAAAACTAAAATTTGTGATTTTTTTTTTGAACACAAATAAAACATATATGTATGAAAATTTAGATACCAATAGAAATTGATACCATTGAAATTGAAGCATACATACATAAACAAATATATGAGTATATCAAAAATGTCAAAATTGATACCAATTGAAAGAGTTCAATGATACCAATTGAATCAACAATAATAATCAAGTGTATATCTCATATCATCTACCACCCAATCAAGGTTCAAGTTTTAAATGATTTTCATTTTAAAGCATACATGACCATGATCTCCCATCCAACCGCCCTTAGAAGGTAGGGGTTTTCAAAAATAGATTTGAAAATTTAGTTTTGTTTGAAAATCTCTACCATATGAAGAATATCGCAACTAGTTAAATGGAAAAATTTGTTAACTAGTACGAAATCCTTCAAGCAAGGAATAAATATAAATCATTTTTCATAAAAATGAAATCCACATGATAATCAACACTCTAATCTAATTAAGCATAAATATAACTCATGAAAAAAAAACATTATCAAGCGATAAATGTGAGTGTACAAGAACAATGTGAATATCAATATCATGAAAGATAATCAATAAGCTCATTTATTCCTTAAAACATTGAAAACATGAAAAACCATCTAAACTATTTAATCTTCAAGGCATATGTATGTCTAATACAAACTAAGGTATACATACATATCCAAAACATAAAGAGTCCACAAAATATATGCATTAAGACACGTGGCTCAAAAAGGATACTCATGTATAGTCAATAGTTTGGATAAGATGGACATATACATGAAGTTAAATATAAACACAAAAACATGAATCATGAATAACTAAATTTTTATTAAAGCAATATTCATTTCAAGGTATATGTATGATTTGTCAAACATGAAGTATACATACATATCCCTAAACACAATTGAGTCCATATATATAGATTTGCATGAAAGGCAAATGACTCAAGGGGTATACATGTATATCTTAAAGTTTGGCAATACAAACATATACATGAAGTGAAAACTCATAAAACAAATCCAAAAATAGAATACAAGTTAAAATGTGTGAATCATCAAAACTAGACTATACTAGCACATCTAATGGGTTCAAATAAGCAATCAAGCCCAAACATATATAAATTTATTTGTGGCCCACTATTTGTACAAGTATAAATCTTAGTTTTAATGAAAATTAACATCTAAACAAGTAATCTTAACATGAAGCATCAAAACACAATACAAAAATCATCATGATAAACCTAAAACATGATTACTATGTAAATTCACATGTATTAGATTCATGATGTACATTATAGCTTAAACAAAAGTGAGAACACTAAGTATGGATTCATACAAGCATGTGTGTCTCAAATACTATACATGTATGTCAAGGATCTAATAAACATGGAATGAACATACTAATTCATAGACATCAAAAACATGCTATAATCAATGATATGAAAGCATGGAGTTTAGGAATCGTTACCAAAACCTCAAGGCAACTCTCCTTGTCTCCAAAACTTGGTGGTCCTCTCCACCATCTCTTCCCTTGAAAGTGATGCATTCATATGATTTCCTTTTAGTACGGAACGAATCCACTCCAAGGTGCTAACACTCTCACGTCATGTGAGAGCCCACACCTACATCAAAAACTTTAGGGGTGGTGGTCTTTGGTACCCATACTCTTTTGGGTCCATGGGGGTTAGTACCTTCTCTAACCCAAACAAACTTCTTGGCTAAATTTGAAACATTTAATCTATCATAACAAAATTTAGCAAGATGACCTTTTCGGCCACAATGTGTACATATGTACACATGAGCATACGTGTGATGGTGTCCGTGAGGAGCATGTGTATGCCGTGGAGGGTGTGCATGAAAAGATGGAACTTGCTTCTTTCGAACCAAGGTTTCCAATCGTGAGTGGTTCATGACACATTGACTCATAGTGGAGCCCAAACAATCTATTTTCTTCTTTAACAAATTTATATCATTTTGAATTGTAGAAAAGTGGAGCATGCAATAGGTGAAGTGTGTGATACTACCCTAGCATAACAAACATGTGCATCAATCTTATTTTGCAAAACAATGTTTTTCTTTACACAAACATCTAAATCATTAGAAATAGAAATAATTTTATTTTTCAAAGCAACATTTTCTTTTAAAACAAAATCTACTTTAGAAGACAAATTTTCATTTTTCTTCAAAATAGCAAGGCAATCATTTTTAGACTTTAAAAATTCATTTTCTTTAAGTGCAAGTTCCAATTGAGATCTCAATGAATCCCTTTCATTACAGACCTCAACCTTTTCTTGCAAAACACAATCAAGTCTAGAATGCAAACACTTATTTTCTTTTTCAATTTCTAGACTTTCTTTTTCAAAATCTTATATTTTTCTATTAATTTTTCACAAACAATAGATAGTTCTTCATTTAAAGCATGGGGATCAATAAAATCATTTGAAGAACTAGCACAATCATTACTATCTAGTTGAGTTTCCGATTGTACCTCAAGGGAGTCATTCCCTTGGACCATGTAGCATTGTTGTGGTTCGGATTCTCCACTAGATTCCTCCGGTTGGTTTGGCACTTGAAGCTCGGAGGTGGTGGTGGTTGTCAACATATTCCACACTACAAAAGCGGAATCAATGTTAGAAACACATAAAAGATAATCTTTAGATAAAGTGTTTCTAATGGCCTCTAGGGCTTGTGCATTGGCCCCTATATGATTGCAATCACCAAGATAACATCTCTTGGTGGTCGCAAGGAAAACATGCAAACCTAGGGTCTTTAGGTTCATGGACATCCTATACTTCCAAACATCAATGTTGGAAGGGTCAAAACTAGGTGGGGTCATGAAGTCCATGGTATAAACTAAATATGTGCAAACAATCAAATGCAAATGAGATTAGCAAGCAAATGAATCACTCCTAGGATGTTAAGCCTAAGTATCAGGAGCACTAGTTCTGATACCAATTGAAAAACACCTAGAGGGGGGTGAATAGGTGTAAGTGCTAATCTAGAAACTAAATGCAAACTAAGTGCGCTAAATGCGGAAGCTAATGCAAATCTTGCAACACACTTAATACAATACAACAAGTGTAGCCGAATTCCCCTTGCGAGGCTCTGGACTAACTCCCCTTGATTCCCCTTGAAATGGGTTGAGGCGCTATGTGAAGCTCTTGTTGGATGAGTATAAGTTAGGCACACACACAAGCAATCCAAGCAATATGAAATGCACACAATCAAGCCAAGCATATAAGAATGAATTGCAATATAAAAGATGCAAGGCAACACAAGCAATATATAAGATATGTATGCAATGACAAAATGATGCTTGCACAAAGTAAAGAGAGTAGAGTTGAGAGAAATTGGATCAAACGCTAACACAAATTTGTTTTGAGGTTCGAGTACCCAACTCTACATCCCCGCCTACACCACCGTGTAGGATTTCCCAATCCACTATAGGAGTACCGAACTGCTCTCTCCACCTTACAAAGCCACCGAGGATAAACAACCACAATCCACCTCTACCGAAGAGGGATACGACCCGTAGCCAACAACAAACAATAACAACAACTACCTCTACCGAAGAGGCTCACAACAAACACAATCACCTCTACCAAAGAGGGATCCAAACCAATACCACTCCGATCACCTCTACCGAAGAGGGATTCACAAAAGCAAGGAGGGTTTACAATAAGTGGTTACAAAGACCACAAACACAATCTTTCTTTCTTTTCTCTTTTCTTTTCACAAAAACAAGATCCTAAATAGATTAGGATAGGTGATAGCTCAAGTGTGGAAACAAGGTGTTTTTGGAAACCAGCAACAAAGAAAAACTACTTGGGAAATCACTTGTAAATGATAGAAAATGAAAAACAAAACAATCTCCCAAAACCCTAGCTTTCTTTGATTTTCCAAAAACCCAAAAACAAATAAGATGAAATCTTTTTGGCTTAAAAAACTCTTTTAAAAACTCTTTTAAACACTTCAGAAAACTGAAAATTTTTCTCTTAGAAAACTTGGCCAAAATCCCCAAAGAGATGGGGTTTATATAGCCCCTATACAAAACTAGCCATTAGGCTGATGTGGCAGCCTGACAGGCCACCGGTCGACCGGTCCGGTCGACCGCCAACGGTCAGAATTATGACCGTTGGGCAACTGCGGTCGACCGGCCCGGTCGACCGAGAAAACCCGAGAGCAGAGCTCTCAACTCGGTCGACCGTCACGGTCGACCGTGTCTGTGCCTTACAGACGTGCACGTCTGTGCACGTCGGTCGACCCGAACGGTCGACCGGCCCTTGGTGCGGTCGACCGTCAGGGTCGACCGACCAGCCTGTCAGCACAAAAACAAGGTCAGAAAATTTGGAAAAATATTTTCTAAAAAATCTTTTATCTCTTTTAAAAATACCATAAAAATTGTTTTATCATTTTATATTGAAACTCAAACAAGTGATAAAAATTTCAAGACAATATATCAACATATCAATTCATTTTTGTGTCTTGCCAATTTTATCAAAAACAAAACTTGTATTTTGTCAAACTTGATTTTTCAATAGGAAATCAGATTTTCCTAAAAACTTATAGAAATACAAAAACATGATATTTGAACATTATTAAGCATGATGCATATGGACATAGGTCTAATACACATTCAACAAATATATCATAGTTTTTGTCTTTAATTACAAAAATATGTTTTATACCAAAACATAAAACTACATGAATAGGTATGTCAAACTAAGTTTGTATAAGTCATATAAGCATGTATGTATATAGAGCACATCTAATATACATATAAAACATGTAAACTTGTTTTGATCAAACTATTCATGAAAACCAAAATCCAAATCATGAAACGTGTGTGTTGTGCACTTGAGCATATCAACTAAACTAAGCTTTACAAATGGATCTAAAACTCTATCTAAACTAGGATACCTAAGTCTTCTTGTCGATCTTCCATCTTCAAGTAGACTCGATCCCAAACGCGTGATCCTCCAAGTGCAAAGGTATGATCTTTAAGCTTTGGCACCGGAATCAACATGGAAAGCTTCTAAACTCCTTGTTGAAGCTAATCACCAACTAATATCCTGTTAATGATCTGAAACTTAGAAACACAAGAATATTAGTAAACATAACTACATGAGTTGATCATCATCAAAACTAGAGTGGAAGGCCATTGGGCCAACACATGTGTCATATGCCATCACAGACAATATAACATATGCCAGGTAACGTAACAAGTATACAGGTAACATGATATCGGATAAAGTAGCATAAACAATAACAAGATAGCATACATGTACCAAGCATGTCATGTGATTTATACAATAGTAGAAATCAGTACCACCTGATATTACAATCACTCTCTTCCAGTGTCCCATACCACTGGCAGTTCATACTGGAGCCCGCACTCCAGTCGAACCCATCCGGACATGGCATACGGGTACCATTATCCAAACGAGAGAGTAACCAAATAACAAGTGTTCCCGACATCACTATTGTGTATACTGTTTTATTATGTTAATTGAAAACGCATGGTCGAGGAGTTCTTATCGGGTAGGTGTATCCCGTGCATACCCGGGATCACGGCCTTAAACGGACCCCTGGCTGCTGAGACCAGGGCCCTCCGCTAAGAGGGGAGCACGAATCAAGTAACGGGAGCTCATGGAGCTAGTGGTAGGCAGCACTACCGTCCCCTGCAGTGGGACTAACAATATGGATCCAGTACATCACCCGATAAGATCTAATCAACCGTCAAGTCTCCCCCATACCCCAGTTAACTTTATGATCTGATATGTCATGTATACAATAGAACAAGAATAAATACAGTACATGATACGGATAACATAATAACTGGACCAGAGATCTGTTGATAGCAGAGAACAATGTAACGGGAAACGGGAACAATATCACATGAATAATATAACATGAACAATATACCGGGAAACGGGAACAATAGATGTGGAAGTCCACATATCGCATATCAACAGTTCTCATGTCCAGTATCGGAAATATCCATATCAGTAACAGGAAACATCATATATCATGAATACGGGAACACGGAACAATAATACATGTAATAAGCATGGTGATGCATATGACAAGAAGATAGAAACAACACAGGCATGTGTAACTGTCATATGTAAGCATGACCTGAATGTGTATGATGATCATGCTAATATGAAATGCAGTAGTCTGTGCAGTGATATGCCGAGAATCCATGTAACTAGGATAACAATACATTACATAACGGTATTTCGTGAAGTGGCGCCGCTACGTATCGGTGGGCCATGCTTACGAAATAACAGGTGTGCCGTGTCATAGTATCTGTATAACATGCACAGGTAATACCTGTGGTCAGTGTCTACTATCATGTACAGTGAACGATAGTATCTGTGTAGCCATAAGCCTGCGTAGCACTAATATATGTAGGAACAGTAGTCGACGGTGTATTATAGTAACGGTGTCTAGCATGCATGTCTAGTACCAGTGTAATGTTATAATGTATCTGTGGATCAGTATGCATGTAACGTGACTGTGATACAAGCCATGTCATAATGGTGTACACGAATATGGTGACTTGGTGGCCCGGGCGTCAGTGACTGTGAAGGTATGATGACTGTGTCCGGGTTGTCTCTGCCAGTATTTATTGGTACTCTAAGTGCCTCCTTATCTTTCTTCTAAATCAGGAAATACCTAACCATGTGCTAGGTTATTCCTATTACCATGCATGTCCAATTATTACCAGTTAAGAATTAATAGGTATCAATATTTATCTATAAGCAAGATCTACCAACTCATTGCACTAAACATGATAAAAGGTAATTTATAAAATAAAACACTCACAAACTGGCTACAGGACTGTAGCTCTCGTTCTCACGATCGCAACGGATCCAGAATCGTCCAAATCGGAGTCCGGATGCTCCAGTTATCGCCCGAATACTGAAAGTAATAGAATAGGTTAAATATGTAATAACAGAAATTATCCAGGGGGCTATTTGTAATTTTATAGGGGCCTAAAAGTAATTTAAAATATTACAGGGTCTAAAATGAAAATGTACCTTTAACGGGTCGGGTCCGGGTGTAAACGGGTCGGGTCCGGGTGTAAACCCAAAACCCGAAACCCTATCTTCTCAAAGAAGCCACAGCAGCAGCCTTGCGGCTGCTGCTGCCGCCCGTGCCCCGCCGGCGCGGCCGCCCTGCCGGCGCCGGCGCCACCCCGGCGCCGCTCCGGTGTCACCACGGCGTCGCCGGGGGTGGTCTGCAGAGGGGAGGAGAGAGAGGAGTGGGGGCGGGCGCCTCCACCACCTGCGCCCGCGCCGCCCGGCGCTCCGCCGCTCGCGCGCCCCGCGCCCGCGCCTGCTGCCTGCGAGCGCCGCCGCCTGCGCGACCCCGCGCCCGCCGCCTGCGCGCGCTGCCCCGCCGGCGTCCACCAGAGAGAACAGGTGGGTGAGAGAAGAGAGAGAGAGAGAGGGTAGAGAAAGAGAGAGAGACTTTGGAGAGAGAGAGGAGAGAGTGTGGGAGAGTGAGAGAGAGGATAGAGGAGAGAGAAGAGGGAGGGAATTTAAAGGGAGAGAGAGAAAGGTCGGTTGGGTAAACAGTAGGGCGGTGGGAGTTCGCTGGAAGAATGGAGAAGAAAGAAAAGAAAGAAAAGAAAAGAAAAGGGGTTTTTAAATATTAAAATAATATTATTTAATTCGGCCTAAAATTCGACGTGTCCCGAACGGTGCCCAAAAATTACAGAAAATAGAGAAAATTAAGCTGAGACGTAATATGAAAACGGTTTGTCAAAACTCAATCCGGTTTACCAATTAAAAATCCCGGAGTGTCTCGCCGATACGGGCGACACCGGTTTGGCCGGATTTTCGATAAATTCAGAAAAATCCCCAAAAATACCCGAATGTAGCTCCCGTGATTCTAAGACATACGGTGAAGGCCAATTCTCAAAATTCTACTCCGTTTGTGAAAGAAAAATCGGAAAGTCGGTTATCGGTATCGGTCGACACCGACTACGGAGATTTTCCAAACTATTCCAGAAAAATTCCAGAAAATCCTGAAAAATTTAAAATATTAGAAAATGATTTTTGAAACTGAAAGCAGCTCAATCGGACTACCATGGAGGTCAAATCAATTTTGTACGTCATATCGCGTACCGTACTGTGATACGTACACCGGGGATCAGGGGGTTACATTTCTCCCCACCTTACAAAAAATTGTGTCCTCGCAATTTCAATCAGGTGTGAGAACAAGATTTTTAATCCCAAAGCCAAAATGTAACGGGTCCACGACACTTCCGCTACGCACTCTGATATCTATAAGGAACTCGGGATGAAGAAGTAATGTAGTGAACTACAACTCACAGAGTGAAATCAATAGGATGAAGAGAAAGTACGAAGAAAATCAAATAGTTGAGTGAGAACTGTAATTGAGGAAGATAACAGAGTCAAGGAAATGAATGGGCAAGGACATGGTATTCTTGTACTCGTTGCTGGAATCCCCAACTTAAGATACAGATCAGTTAATCTGAACCTGACTGTACTGTTGGTAAGAGCCCAAGCATTGACCCAGGTGGTTACCCACACCAGGTGTGAACCTAGGCTCTGATACCACTATGTAACGCCACGATCCCAAGGATACGGAGACGTACATACGCGAGGTGAAAACAACCTCACGCGTACGTTAAGCCTCAGTACAGTACAATACCTCCATATAGATATGAGGTCCAGCATGAAAGCAGTACAAGAATACCTACAGAAAGAGGTCAGCGATCATAACAGATATGAAAATAAGGATAAATAAGATAACAGAAATAAAGCACTAAAATACCTATGAATAGTCCTGATGCAGAATCTCCCTTGTGACTCCAAGGCACTCTCTGAAGCTATGGTAACTCGGATCTCCAATCTGGGCATGCAAACCCAGGGTCGTCAGAAAGCGACCTAGTGAGTGGTAAATGAAGGAGGCAATAATATATACAATAATAATACAAGCACGATACTAATATATAATACATGAGGTTGGACTAGTGATATCATATAATAAGAATATATAAACAGTAGAACTAGATAAACATGAAAGCAGTGCAAATATAGAAACATGTCATCTTTTATTCCCATCATTACCTAGCCGGTTATCATCGGGTCATGTCTATAGCCGTGTCCAGTTTATCGAATAAATGGTGACGTGATATAAATGAACATGGTAGTGATGTAAATGAACATGCAGGTGGGCATTTGCAATATGAACATGCAGGTGGGCCTATGCACTGTAATCACTATACGGTGTGGTGTATATACAGTAATGATGTCTGCTATACAGAAAGCATCATATATACAATACAGAACATGCGTCGTATGCCATGCAATGTAGAACATGTGTCATATGCCATCACAGACAATATAACATATGCCAGGTAACGTAACAAGTATACAGGTAACATGATATCGGATAAAGTAGCATAAACAATAACAAGATAGCATACAGGTACCAAGCATGTCATGTGATTTATACAATAGTAGAAATCAGTACCACCTGATATTACAATCACTCTCTTCCAGTGTCCCATACCACTGGCAGTTCATACTGGAGCCCGCACTCCAGTCGAACCCATCCGGACATGGCATACGGGTACCATTATCCAAACGAGAGAGTAACCAAATAACAAGTGTTCCCGACGTCACTATTGTGTATACTGTTTTATTATGTTAATTGGAAACCCATGGTCGAGGAGTTCTTATCGGGTAGGTGTATCCCGTGCATACCCGGGATCACGGCCTTAAACGGACCCCTGGCTGCTGAGACCAGCGCCCTCCGCTAAGAGGGGAGCACGAATCAAGTAACGGGAGCTCATGGAGCTAGTGGTAGGCAGCACTACCGTCCCCTGCAGTGGGACTAACAATATGGATCCAGTACATCACCCGATAAGATCTAATCAACCGTCAAGTCTCCCCCATACCCCAGTTAACTTTATGATCTGATATGTCATGTATACAATAGAACAAGAATAAATACAGTACATGATACGGATAACATAATAACTGGACCAGAGCTCTGTTGATAGCAGAGAACAATGTAACGGGAAACGGGAACAATATCACATGAACAATATAACATGAACAATATACCAGGAAACGGGAACAATAGATGTGGAAGTCCACATATCGCATATCAACAGTTCTCATGTCCAGTATCGAAAATATCCATATCAGTAACAGGAAACATCATATATCATGAATACGGGAACACGGAACAATAATACATGTAATAAGCATGGTGATGCATATGACAAGAAGATAGAAACAACACAGGCATGTGTAACTGTCATATGTAAGCATGACCTGAATGTGTATGATGATCATGCTA
The DNA here is from genome assembly GCA_038442645.1 of Agave tequilana. NCBI lineage: Eukaryota > Viridiplantae > Streptophyta > Magnoliopsida > Asparagales > Asparagaceae > Agave > Agave tequilana. Next base: position 25,294 of record JAVJIF010013881.1, read on the forward strand.
ATATGAAATGCAGTAGTCTGTGCAGTGATATGCCGAGAATCCATGTAACTAGGATAACAATACATTACATAACGGTATTTCGTGAAGTGGCGCCGCTACGTATCGTGGGCCATGCTTACGAAATAACAGGTGTGCCGTGTCATAGTATCTGTATAACATGCACAGGTAATACCTGTGGTCAGTGTCTACTATCATGTATAGTGAACGATAGTATCTGTGTAGCCATAAGCCTGCGTAGCACTAATATATGTAGGAACAGTAGTCGACGGTGTATTATAGTAACGGTGTCTAGCATGCATGTCTAGTACCAGTGTAATGTTATAATGTATCTGTGGATCAGTATGCATGTAACGTGACTGTGATACAAGCCATGTCATAATGGTGTACACGAATATGGTGACTTGGTGGCCCGGGTGTCAGTGGCTGTGAAGGTATGATGACTGTGTCCGGGTTGTCTCTCTGCCAGTATTTATTGGTACTCTAAGTGCCTCCTTATCTTTCTTCTAAATCAGGAAATACCTAACCATGTGCTAGGTTATTCCTATTACCATGCATGTCCAATTATTACCAGTTAAGAATTAATAGGTATCAATATTTATCTATAAGCAAGATCTACCAACTCATTGCACTAAACATGATAAAAGGTAATTTATAAAATAAAACACTCACAAACTGGCTACAGGACTGTAGCTCTCGTTCTCACGATCGCAACGGATCCAGAATCGTCCAAATCGGAGTCCGGATGCTCCAGTTATCGCCCGAATACTGAAAGTAATAGAATAGGGTTAAATATGTAATAACAGAAATTATCCAGGGGGCTATTTGTAATTTTACAGGGGCCTAAAAGTAATTTAAATATTACAGGGTCTAAAATGAAAATGTACCTTTAACGGGTCGGGTCCGGGTGTAAACGGGTCGGGTTTGGGTTAAACCCAAAACCCGAAACCCTATCTTCTCAAAGAAGCCACAGCAGCAGCCTTGCGGCTGCTGCTGCCGCCCGTGCGCGGCCGCCGCCCGTGCCCCGCCGGCGCGGCCGCCCTGCCGGCGCCGGCGCCACCCCGGCGCCGCTCCGGTGTCACCACGGCGTCACCGGGGGTGGTCTGCAGAGGGGAGGAGAGAGAGGAGTGGGGGCGGGCGCCTCCACCACCTGCGCCCGCGCCGCCCGCGCTCCGCCGCTCGCGCGCCCCGCGCCCGCGCGCCTGCTGCCTGCGAGCGCCGCCGCCTGCGCGACCCCGCGCCCGCCGCCTGCGCCGCTGCCCCGCCGGCGTCCACCAGAGAGAGCAGGTGGGTGAGAGAAGAGAGAGAGAGGGTAGAGAAAGAGAGAGAGACTTTGGAGAGAGAGAGAGAGAGGAGAGAGTGTGGGAGAGTGAGAGAGAGGATAGAGGAGAGAGAAGAGGGAGGGAATTTAAAGGGAGAGAGAGAAAGGTCGGTTGGGTAAACAATAGGGCGGTGGGAGTTCGCTGGAAGAATGGAGAAGAAAGAAAAGAAAAGAAAGAAAAGAAAAGAAAAGGGGTTTTTAAATATTAAAATAATATTATTTAATTCGGCCTAAAATTCGACGTGTCCCGAACGGTGCCCAAAAATTACAAAAAATAGAGAAAATTACGCTGAGACGTAATATGAAAACGGTTTGTCAAAACTCAATCCGGTTTACCAATTAAAAATCCCGGAGTGTCTCGCCGATACGGGCGACACCGGTTTGGCCGGATTTTCGATAAATTCAGAAAAATCCCCAAAAATACCCGAACGTAGCTCCCGTGATTCTAAGACATACGGTGAAGGCTGATTCTCAAAATTCTACTCCGTTTGTGAAAGAAAAATCGGAAAGTCGGTTATCGGTATCGGTCGACACCGACTACGGAGATTTTCCAAACTATTCCAGAAAAATTCTAGAAAATCCTGAAAAATTTAAAATATTAGAAAATGATTTTTGAAACTGAAAGCAGCTCAATCGGACTACCATGGAGGTCAAATCAATTTTGTACGTCGTATCGCGTACCGATACTGTGATACGTACACCGGGGATCAGGGGGTTACACCTTGTATAGTTGACTCTCACTGTTCTGAATATCCTCAAAAAAATTTAGTATTATCAGTCTTTATATTCTTAGTGGAGGGGCAGTAAAACCTAAAAGCTATATACCTCACAGAATATCCTACGAATAAACAGCTAACTGTCCTTGAGTTCAGCTTCTTCTCATATAGTATATATGGTCGAGCTTCTGCTGGACAACCCCAAATATGTAGATGCCTAATACTAGGAGATTTCTCAGTCCATAACTCATATGAGGTTTTTAGTTACTATTTTGCTAGGTACTCTGTTAAGGAGGTAAACAATCGTCTTTAAGCCTTCACTTCATAATGGCTCTAGTAGAATAGTGTGAGCTATCATACTCCTAATCATGTCTTTTAGTATGTGATTTTATCTTTCAGCAACATCATTCTGATGAGGTGTCCCTGGCATGGTGTACTAAGCGACAATGCCACACTCTTTCAGAAATTAGCAAATGGTCCTAAACATCTACCTGATACGTCGTATATGGCATAGTACTCACCACCATAATCAAATCTAACGACTTTAATTTTTCTATTCAGTTGATTTTCAACTTCAGCTTTATAGATTTTAAATATGTCCAATGATTGAGATTTCTTATGCAACAAGTATAAGTATCCATAACGAGAGTAATCGTCTGTAAAATTAATGAAATATTTATGACCATTCCAAGAAGTTGTAGGGAATGAACTATCAAAATCTATATACACCAAATCCAAGACACCTAAACTCCGTCTAGCACCAAATTTTTTAATATTTTTTAATTAATGTTCGCTTAGTATCTAGGCTATTCACATATAAAGATTCAGTATATGAAGCATGAAGTTTCAATTTATACAGTCATCAATCAGAATTATAGTATCAATAACTTTAGATTTAAAAATAGACTAATCATTTTATTATCAAGAGTGACAATAAATCAGATCTATCTAATAATGAAATAGAAATATGATTCTGCCTAAAAGGCGGCACATATAAAGTCTCATTCAAATCTAAAATAAAAAATCAGAATCTAATCTAAACATATAAAATCCAACAGTTTCAACTGCAACTTTATTTCCATCATCCATCTATACGTATCGCGCAGCTGGACTGTGCCTCCTTTAGGTTTGAAAGTCCCGTATTGAATCGCTTATGTGAATTATTTATCTACCATGTAGGGGTGGCACTAAAGCTAAATTAATTTCAGAATAAATATAATATGAGATATACCCTTCTTAATTAGTCATTTCTGATAGTTTATGCAATCCTGTTTGAGGTGACTTACTTTCTTGTAGAAGAAGTATGCAGTGACCTTATGATTCTTTTCCTGCACTTTTGCCACTTAGGATCAGTAACTGTAAGAGTGTTTATGTTTCTCCTTTTAATTACACCTTTTCTTTTCTTCTTAGAGGCATTACCCTGAAATGCTAAGTGAGCACTTTCAGTCTTTTCTTATTTCAAGCTCTCTTCTTCCCGGACACAATGACTGATGAGCCCAATGAGACTCCATTTTTTCCTTTGAGCATTATAAATAATCTTTTAAAAAGGGTTACACTGTGTAAGAAAAGAGATCAGAATGAAATGCATTAGAATCTCTTCAGAGAGTTTTAATTTTAGTGCTTTTAGTTTAGAAACAAGATTGGATATTTTCATAACGTACTTCCTTATGTTTTCTTTGCTGCTGTAGCGCATATTTATCAGCTTGTTAAGATGCGTGTTGGCCTCAATTTTATCTGATTTAATAAATCGGACGACTACTTCAGTAAGAAAACTCTTAGAACTAACTTTATCAGGGTAAAACCCTTAATAGTCATAGGAATAATGTGCTTCATGACCATTAGACACATCCTATTGACCTCTCTTACTTATCACAATTGGCCTTTTAACTGAACTTTTGTTAGTGATAGTAGAGATCCATCAGTCTTTAAGGTGTATTTTAGGTCCATGAATTCAAGAACGATCTTTTACGTGGTCTTACCACTTCTTAAAGTTTGTATCATTCAATTTAATCTATATAAGCGTACAATTTCTCATCAATCTAACATAAACATTGCATTTAATAAAATTCTACTGTAATAGCCATAAAAATTGAATTTTAGAAAATGCCACCAGTCTGACTGATAGAACTGCCAGCCAAACTTTCAGAACAAGTTGTGTCTTTTTATGCCAACACTGTACTGGCCCAATATGATACCATAAAGTCTAAGTCTTATGTAAGAGAACAACCTTCTTTTGGCTCGACTATCCCTTTATAGGATTGATCCCAAAATTTAAGTTATCTATATCGATCATATAATATATGTAATGATCTGGCCATAATGACAACCTTCCTTTGGGCCGATTGTCATATGCCTGTGCCACACAAATCTACGCATATGAATTCCTGTTCAGCCGTCGGACTAGCTGATGAGGGTGATGCTTGAAAGGTTATGGTAAGGCTCTAGTTATGCACAATGCAAATGAGCTTTATACTACTATGTTTAGAAATACGTTACAGAGAAAGAAAGATTCTATAGCCTGGAAGTAGCGTTGATGTAGTTGGAGATGTTGTTCCTCATAGCTACTCCTACGCTTCATTCTCTTTCCCTCAATCGAGGCCGGAATAGGCCTTCTAGACCATTTGGAGATTAGAACTCTTTATAGCACCGCTGGAGGCCAGAACTAAAAATAGAAGAATAAGCAAAGCTTTTGAGAAGATTGTAGAGGCTAGCTAGCAAAGAAAAAAATTCTTGAGCTGCTTACCTTTGAGAATGCCAAAGGCTTCTCTGTTTATAGGGAGGAGAGGGGATAAGAGCTTAAATGCTCGGTTTAAATGGCCAGGCAAGTCTGACATGTACAGTGCACACGTCCGCTCTGGGACAGCCTTGGCACTGGCTGTATGTCAACCATTTTCTTTGAGCTAGCCAGATCAGAACGTGTAGACCATACACGTCCCTATTAAATGGGTATTTTTCTCATGCGCAAAAAATGCGAGACGTGTACAATATATGCGTCCCCATATTTAATTTTGCAGTTACAAACGTGCCAAAAAATGGGGACATATGAGATGTACATGTTCTCATATTTAATTTTGCGGTTACAAACATGCTAAAAAAAGGGGGACATGTAAGATGTATGCGTCCCCATATTTACTTCAGTTATGAACGTGTCAAAAAATTGGGATGTGTACGATGTAAGCATCCTGCTCTTTGCTCTTTGGGCCTTTATTTCTGCAAAGTCGATGTTTTGTTAATAGACGAACACGTAGGGTGTACATGTCCGAACTGGAATATTTTGTCACGAACTTTTTGGTGTCTACAGGGGGCAACTTTGGATGCAAAGCACAAAGTTTGGTCCCAATCTCATTTCGACTTGTTTCAAGGCGATGCTTTGAACGCGTTAATGATGCAGCTCAGTGATCTAGTACGATTGGCGCATACATCTCATCCAAGCCTACTGCGCATACATCTCATCCTTAAGGTGTTTTCTCACTCGGTGCCCTAAAACCGTTTGGTTTGGGAGTCACTGACTAAGGCTCGTTACATGGGCAAATTAAAAAGCCTAATAGAGCTAAGTGATATTACCGCTATAAATGTGTGTGTGTGTGTGTGTCTAAGGCATAAAAGTTAGAGTTGAAGAATCCCGAGTCAAAATTTCACGGTGAGGCTGTAAATGTTGAATTGAGAGGAAAGATGTGTGTTGTAATGCAAGTTTGGGATCAAGAGTTTTGTAACAACGATTCTTCAATAAAAATTCAGTCTTCTTCAATACCGATCTTGCAGCTCAGTTTAAGATTTCTTTACTGCTCTCTTTTATTTTTGTGATTCGATTTTCTTCTTTTACTTGCATGTTTTATTCTATGATTTCATCAATAGTTTATTGATTGTTTTCTCTTCTTTTCTTTTGTTAACTCTTTTGTCTTCAAAAACGTTTGGAAGAGGAAGACGACAAGGCGACGACAAGTCTGGTGCCAATTCCGAGTTCCATCTTCCTTCTCTCTTTCTTTCTTATTTTCTTCATCGCTTATTTCACTTCGTCTTTACATTGGTTAGTACTCTTTTACTTCTTTTACTTTTTTTACTTCTCTTATTTTTTTTTCCGCTTAATGATCTTAGTTTTTAGAACAAAACTCTAACTTCATCTAAGGATTTCTCAACTAGATAAAGATAAAAAAAATAGATTTTTAATAACTAGGATTTAACAAGTCTCTGTGGGTTCGACCCTTAACTTGTCACTATACAATTTTGCTAAAAAGATTTTAGTAAGTTTAGGTTTTCATAACTTGTCTGTAGTTTAACAACGATGAATTTCTTCATGAACTTCGAACCGCGAACAGTTACCTGTGAAGCTAGAACGAATTCAACTTCCATTGTTGAGAGTGCCACTATTATTGCTACACCAGGAGACGTCTCCTCCGAGCACGAATGCATATGCAGAAGTCGATTTACGTCAATCTAGATCGTCGGCGGAATCATGTCTATATACCCTTGGAGCTCCAAATCCAACCCGACATAATACAATACAGAGTCAATGGTACCCCTCAGGTATGTCAATACCCTTTTAATGGCATTCTAGTGAGAGGGACCGTGGTTTGAATAAAATTGTCTTAGTAACCCATTGGTGAAGGATATCTCAGAGCGAGTACACAATATCACATACATCAAGCACCCGACGACATTAGAGTATGATACACGCGCCATATGTTGCTACTCTTCAGGAATTTTCAGACTATCTTGAAGCTTGAGGTGATGGTTCTTTTTATTTGGAGTCGATAAGAGTTTCGAGTTGTACATCTTGAATCTTTTCTAGGCATTCTTCTGGTGCTCTCTTGTTAGAGACTGAGAACCCTCTTGGATCAATTTCTATGGACCTTAGCTTTGAGCACATAGCTCGCATCATCCATGTCCTACATATCGAAGTTAGACATTAGATAACCCTTAGTGGCGGCGATCATCTCCAAGTCATTAAAAGCCATTAGTATGTCATAGTCATGCATTGTCATGATTAAGGACTTGACATTGGATCGCTAAGATAAGACACAATGATCCTCTTTAATCATCTTGAACCCAAACTGAAGTATGGCTTGATGAAATTGAAGATATCATTATCTGGACGATTGTTTCAGTCCATAGATGGACCATTTGAGCCGGCAAACTTTGCGCTCATGACTTTTAAATGCAAAATCCTCCAGCTGATCCATAAAGATTACCTTGTCCCGTTCTCTGTGAAGGAAAGTTGTCTTAACATCCATTTGTACAAACTCCAAATCCGTGCGAGCGACTAACGCCACTATTGTGCGAATCGAGGCAAACCTCACCATTGGGGAGAAAGTTTCATCGTAGTCTACCCCCTCTCACTAGGTATATCCTTTCGCCACAACGTGTGCCTTATACCTCTCAATAAATCCATCTACTTTTCAGTTGAACTTGAGAACCTACTTGTTTTCAATGGCCTTGTGCCCGGCAAGTGGATTCACCAAGTCCCAGACCTTGCTTGTCCGCATGGACTCCATTTTATCTTTCATGGTTTCCATCCATTCTTTTACATGAGAGCTGAAGAGAACCTCTATGACAAATCTCGGTTTCATTTTGTCTTGCAGTGCTACCATGCATACTGCCCCCTCAATCTCAAAGCTACAATGAGGGATAGTGTTACAGTTGCTTCGATGAAGCGTTTGAGATCTTGTGATGGTTGCTTGCATCATCAGTAGGATTGTTGCGCTCATTGTTCTCAGGAGGCGTAGGCTCAGAATTCTCTAACTCAACTAAGTATCTTGTTGTGCTCTGTCTAGCTCATACAATACCAAATACTGGTGTACCTCACCCTTGCAAGGAAACTCCTACTCTAAAATAATCACTTCACGCAAATAGTCGTTAATGCATGTGATGTATTAAGAGCATTCATTCTGAGCTTTCACATTGAAAGGGGCCACAGATGTTGAAATGAACTAGATCGAGTGGCGCCGATGTGGGCTTAGCCTTTCTAAATGGATCTCTAGTTGATTTGCGTGAAAAACACTTCTCACTGGTGGGCAAGGTGACTGAAGTGCGTTTCGCGTCGAGCCAAACAGGTCATCCTCTTAGTCCAATGTGTCCTAATATAGTATGCCAAATAACAGAATTATTCCCAATATTCACAAATGAGAATTTCATTTATTTGCAAGACTACTAAGAGGAGTCAAGTCTACATAAGGCAAACCACTACGACAAAGACCCTACCAACTGTCGATCAAAGACAAGTTTAATAAAAACATTGTTTTGATGCCTAAGCTAAGAGTGAAGCTTCGGTGAAGAGGAGATTGTGCCGAATCTGAGGGACGTGAAGGACATCATGAAGCAAGATAGATCCGCCTCTGAAAACTAACTTGAAAGTACCAATAACTTTCACGCGAGTAGTTGCCTATTCTGTGCCAGAATGCGTTGGTACTCCATGAATCCATCTCTATCTCATGCTATGTGATTTGATGACCTTGAGTCTTCTAACCACAAATGGCGAGAATCAATAAGTTTAGGCTGCAAAACTTTTTGATTTGCACCAAAATCATAACGATAGAGTGAAGTGAGTATCTTTTCCTTTGCCTGTGGGCACTCCAGTGCAAAGTGACCCAAATCTCCCAAATCTCCTTAATCGTGACAAGCGATCTTAGCTTTGTCCTTCTTTCTAGCACGCTTTTTGTGTTTGGTCTTCTTTAGTTCACCTTCTTATGAGAATTCTCCTATATGACACTTTTCCCTTAGCTTTAGACTTACACATACTGAAGGGGTGCGCTCTCAACGGGGAGAGCTACACTCTCATTCACTAAGCGTGCCCATGGCCACACGTGGCCCGACAAGTTTGGGACCTGTTGCATGTCAGCATGGGTGTGCCTGTGGCCGTGCAGTGGCCCGAAATCGGCCTGCTGTAGGCCAGTGGGCCTCTAGCACCTCGGTGCACTCATATATGTGCCTGGGCACGCCGGTGGCTCCTTGGGCTCTGTCAGCCGATTAACGGCGACACGCCCTGCGAGGACATGTTGCCTCCGCGCAGAGGCCCGATAGGGCCTAAGTTCGTGTTGTGCGTGTCGAGCAGGGTGAGAATGGCGCATCTTTGCGTGCCGCCTTCACGCTTACCGGCGCACTCGACCATTGGCTGAGTGCTGACACAGCGGCGTCGTAGGCGACGTGCATCTGGGCCAGTGCCGCTAGGGCTGCTATCCAGACTCCCCAATTTTCTTTTTGTTTCAACTAGAATTTTCAAGTATACAATTTTTAATTCCTTGAATTAAAAAGAAAAATACAATCTTTGAATAATAATAACACACATCATGCATCATATTGTACAGTCAATAAATTTGCAGAGAATCATAAACCCTAAATATCACATACAGATCCAAATTCATAAACAGTAATCAATTCATAAAAGTTGAATTTTTATTAGCAAGTCTAGATTAGATGTGGACATGGCAATCTTCTTCGAAAAAGAATCACACCTAACCTGGCGCTCTGATACCATGATAAATCTCTATGTCTAATCATGAATTATTGATGTCATATAGACATAGACTTAGAGGAAGCATACTTTAAGCCGATCACAAGTTTCCCTTTCCAAAAGTAGAAAATGCCTTGACGATGGAGCACGCTACGGGCAATGTCGATGCAAGCGGTGCCCAATCACTGTACACGAGCCACACAACAGAGAGACTAACAATGGAGGAGAAGTGAGGTTTGTGGGGGCGTGTGCCAAAGATGGCCTCCCATCTCCTTATATAGAGAGGGAGCCAAACCCTAACTTGTTCCCCAAGGAAACACACGTCACTAGATTGATCTTATCCTTACGATTGAGATCTAGCATCCCACAATGGGCGCTTAATCTAGTCCTATTTCATAATGGGCTTGGACTTAGGCTTGACTGATTTCCGCATATGTACTCTAGCTACTCTAAACATAATAGGTTATCTGCTGATGAGCATACCCAACATATAGGAGCCTCTTTAAATTTTGAGAAGAGACACTAGAGCTCTGCTTTGAAGATGATAATTTACATTAAGCAGAAAATGGAAACTAAGTTCCAATCTCCTCTATAAGACATATTAACTATATCAAGCTACATAAACTTTGAACATCAACTATTTGTTGGGTGATTCCATTTGTAAGTGCACATATTAGCATCCATCCAGTCTCTTAGCTACAAAACATACACCATACCAACTTCAAGAAGTGAAGCTGGTGGCACTCGAAGTGCCACATCAGGACCTCGGCAATTTCTTTTCAGGAAATTGTACCCAATTTCAATGGCCACCTTCTTGATGATCGACGAACCAGGCTTCGTTCGCACATGAGAGTGCCCCAGTATGAATGCAGTACCGGACTCGCACGCCTCTTGTAACTCTCGTAGCTCTTCCCTCACTCTTCGATCCATCACCGTGCTCCTATCGTCCTCTATAAAGAATCTCACCTTCTTTGTTTTCCTTGAAGTTTCCAACTCTATCCCGTTTCCCTCACTCGAGAACCTCAATGGTGTGCTCGCTGCCTCCTCTATCTCATCGCTAGCAGTGACCAACGATGAAGTCCTTCCGATAACCGTCAACCCCCTACTACCATCAACATCAATTTCCGCAGGATAAGAAGCCTCAAGCTTTATGAAGTCTGCAATACTAGCAATGAGCTCTGATTCGAACGAATCAATGTCCTGGTGGACATCTCGGTAACCATAGCGAACAATGCAACGGTAAGAGCGGTGGTCCGGTGGCCCAACACGCCCTACAAGATACCTCTCAGCTGCAGGCACAAAGGGGACAGGGATGTACTTGACACAGACAAAGACCAAGACACGGTGGAATGCAGGGAGGTTGGTGATGAAATGGGAGAAATTGGCGGGAACGCCAGAGATGAGATCAGTGTAGACGAGACCGATACCAGGAACTCGAGCAATGCCTAGGCTTTCACCAAGGGCGAGGAGCCAATCCAAGGAAACTTTGTTTTGGAGATCGAACTGGTATTTTTTAATGGTGGCATAGTGCCAAAGGAACATGACGGTCATGAGGAGGAGAGCGAGGAGGATGGGGACCCAAGCACCTTCTCGGAATTTGATGAGGGCGGCAGATAAGTAGAGGGACTCGATGGAGCCGAAGAAGAGGAGGAAGGCGAGGGCTAGGTAAGGGGGCTTGTTCCAGCAAAGGATTATTACAAGAGAAGTGAGACATGTGGTAACCAGCATCACCGATATTACTGCTAAACCTGCAGGAGAAGCAGAAAGGGAAAAATCAAACATATTAGCAGGAAAGTCGAAGCAAATGGTTCTATACAGAAATAGAGAGAAGAGAGAGAATGATATCTTTTATCAAGAAGTTTAAGGTAAATATTAAAATCACGTACAATAGGAAACTGCAATTCTTTAAAAAATGCAAAATCTCACAATACTAATAGAAGATGAAAGAGGAAATATGGTGTTCAATTCCACATGTTAACTTATAGACATGTAAAACATCAAAAATGAAGAGCAATCCAAGTTGTCGATCAAATAACGAGATTATTATTTTATTTTTTTTGGGTGACATATTGAGTAAAAGTTGAATTGAGAGAGAGAGAGAGAGAGAGAGAGAGAGAGAGAGAGAGAGAGAGAGAGAGAGAGAGAGAGCAGGGTTTCATACACTCAGCAACTGAGTTCTAGTTATTTCACAATCATCACCAGTTTGTGATAAATAAGAATTATTATTAGCACACAATTACGCAAATTAAACAGGATGCAAATCTCAGATGCAGTAATGCCAGCTTGAAAGATGCTACAATCATAACATGGTATATGGGAAAATGGTTAGTTTGGGTCATTCAATGGGCTTAAATAATATTTTGAATTTTAATATCATCAGAAGTTCGGAGGTTGCAAACTTGGTCAAACTTCATGGTATGTAGCAAGAGAAAAAGAGCAATTAGGTGGTTCAAATGTACAATTTACCTGAAGCATTTCCCATGTGTTTGGTGTTTCTGAATCCAACGGCAACTGATAAGCACAGAATCATAAGCATCCAGTTGACCTCTGGGATATAGATCTGCCCATGCATCTTATCAGACGTGTGGACAACCTTGACCCTTGGGAAGCAACCAAGGGATTGACTCTGATTTATGATGGAGAATGTCCCGCTGATGATTGTCTGGCTTCCGACCACAGCAGCCAGTATGGCCACAACAAGCACAGGCCATCTCACACTATCTACAGATTGAAAATTGTTTCAGATATACAGAAAGATGGCAAAACTGATAGGCGCAAGAAAATGTTTCTTCATTGGTTCATGTAGTAACAGAAATAGATAATTTTGCTGTCCTACAGAAAATTTGTAGACAAAACTAAATGGTTATGCGCAACTAAATTTTTTAATATGATGCAGGACAGTTAAAGGACATATCATTCTTCTGTTTCATGTACAAACGCTAGATGACATAGTTGACACTTCTTGAGCCATATATATTGAGAAGCTATTTTGCAAAATCATTGCTTTGTCAAATGAGTAACAATGGTATAATAGATCTTACAGAAATGCGTAAACTAAGGTGACCAAAAAAATGACCTATTTTGTTATAGTTTCCAATATCCCAATACAACATGGAATAAAATTATTAACTGCATTAAAAGAGTAGTTAAAGATATACTTGGTGAGTCACGGGGTGGTGCTCCACCATGTAAGGACACATCATGGTGAAATGAAGAGGTAAAAATAGTCATTAAGATCAAACGAGACTCTTATAAAGATTTGAAGAAAAATTATGATGGAGTGAATTTTAAGAGGTATACGGTAGCCAAGAAGGAGGCTAAGAAAGCTATTCAAAATGCAAGAGTTAAAGTATACAAAAAAGTATATGAGAAGTTGAACACCAAAGAGGTTGAAAATGATATATATATATATATATATATATATAATTGCTTAAATAAGGGAGAGAAAGACTAGAGACTTATGTAGTGTGAGGTGTGTCAAAGATGAGTATCAGAAGGTTTTAGTTCGAGATGAATAAATCAAAGAAAGATGGAGAGAGTATTTTGATAAATTGTTCAATGACCCCAAGACTTGGATGACCTTACTATTCAGTGCCAGGATATGAATCATAGTTATATATACAGAATTAGCGAATCTGAAGTTAAAGAGGCCTTAAAGAGGATGAAGTCAAGAAAAGCCGTTGGCCCAGATGGAATTCTATTGAGGTATGGAGATGCTTAGGAGAGGTGGGCGAGAGTGGCTAACAAACCTCTTTAGCAAAATCTGGCTAATTAAAAAGATGCCTAATGAGTGGAGGAAGATTACCTTAATACCTCTCTATAGAGCAAGGGTGATATTCAGAGTTGTTCAAACTATCATGGAATAAAACTTATGTGTCACACCATGAAACTCTGGGAAAGAGTAATTGAACAACAGGTTAAGGCAGAATGTTCAATATCATAGAACCAGTTTGAGTTCATACCGGGGCGATCGACAACAGAGGCTATTCATTTGCTTCGTCAATTTATAAAGCGATTTCGAGAGAGGAAGAGAAATTTACATATGGTCTTTATTGATTTAGAAAAAGCTTATGATAAGGTGCCAAGAGAGATATTATAGTAGATATTGATGAAAAAGAGAGTTCTCATCAAATATATTGAAATATTTAAGGATATATACGATAGAGTAGTGGCAAATGTCAGAACTTGTGAAGGCATAACAAGTGACTTTTCTCTCACAATTGGATTGCATCAAGGATCTCCATTGAGTCCATTCTTATTTGTCATAGTGATGGATGAGCTTACTAGAGCTATTCAAAATGAGTTACCATGGTATATGCTATTTGCTGATGATATTGTCCTAGTCGATGAGATGAGAGCTGGGGTAAATGCCAAATTGGAGTTATGGAGGCAAACTCTAGAATCTCGAAGTTTTAGATTAAGTAGAGCCAAAACAGAGTATATAAAGTGTAAATTCAGTAAACAGAGAATCCAAGATTATAGTATTGTGAGATTAGATGGTCAAGAAATACCGATGAGCAGTCATTTTAAGTACTTAGGTTCTATTATCCAAAAAAATGGGGAGATTGATAGTGATGTCAACCATAGTATCCAAGCTGGCTGGTTGAAATGGAGGAACGCAACAGGAGTTTTATGTGATCGTAATATTCCGTTATGACTGAAGGGAAAGTTTTATTAGACTGCTATTAGACTAGCTTTATTATATGTCACAGAATGTTGGGCTATAAAGAGACATCATGCCCATAAGATGAGTGTAGCAGAGATGCGCATGCTTCGTTGGATGTGTAATAACACGCGGAGAGATAGGTGGGAAATGAGAATATTCGTACTAAAATAGGTGTAGCCTCTATAGAAGAGAAGATGAGAGAAAACCGACTATGATGGTTTGGTCATGTGCGACGTAGACTTACAGATGCGCCAGTCCGGCGAGTAGAGCGTATCAATTTAGGGCAAGTTAAAAGAGCGCAGGAAAGACCAAAGAAAACATGGATGGAGGTAATACGACAAGATATAGAAGCTAAAGGTCTTAGTGAAGACATATTGCTCGATAGGAATGAGTAGAGAAAGCTGATCCATATGCCCAATCCGGTGTAATTCTCTTTTGGTTCATGTAGCCTATCCCAAATACTTGGGACATATGGCTTAGTTGTTGTTGTGTTATAGTTTCCCCCATTTCTAATGATCAGAGATTCATAATACTAGGTAATGCATTTTACCATCTGAATATGAGGCTGCAAAGGTCTGCCTTCTTAGACTAACAGTATCTTGTCACTCATTTGAATTTCCATAGAATATTTCATTACAAACTACTACAAGAGGCATATACATAGTAATTTGCAATAGACTAAGAACAGATGATATGATGATATCTTATTAATAGATTACTTCTTTTTAGAACAACATGAGAGACTCTAGATCTCCAGATACCTGGGACTGTGGCATAAAATCCAATCCGGTAGACTGTTGACAAATTGTGATGTTTTGAAAGGTAAGCAGCTTGGCCCATGTAACCTAAAATCAGTGCTGGATAAACAAGTGATGTGAAAGCAATCTGTAGAAGGAAAATAAAGCATATTAGTAACTGCATGGAAAAGCAATAAATTAATCAGTAATAGTAGAGAAGACACACTTGAATGGCAATATGCGAGAAGTGGCCAAGATCCGCAAACATTGCCTCTGAGCCTGCATCAATAATAAATCAACGTATCAACCATTAGAAGGGAAAAAAAATGTCAATCCTTAAATTTGGTTATGATAATGGCCTCTCTCTCTTTTTTTTTGTTGGGACAAAAGCAGTAATATCCATGCTTGTTACTACAAGCTTACTATGCGACTAAGTCCTTGTATTAAGGTGTCATATATTTCATTCCCAGAAATTATTTACTACCCCCCTATTTCCATTGGTTCTACTACATCAAAGTTCAGAATTAGATCAGGGGAACTCAATTGCTCCCGCAGCATGTTTAGAGGTGGTGGAATGAGATCTGGGGGTGCACAATCATATGTTTCTTTTCCAATCTTGTTAAAATGCACATCCAGATAAATTTGAACCTAGGTGACTAACAACAGCCTAATGTCCTTGCTACCACACCAAAACTTTCAAATTCTTGTAAGGTTTGGGAAATATTGTATAATCCAACACACTCTGTATGTTTTAAACCAAAGTTCGAAATCTTGGTATCGGTATTAATCTCAGATATAGGTAGCAATATCAGCCACTTATCGATTGTTTTATCTCAATCGTATCAGCACTATCGGTATTATCTCGGTTGTATCAAATCGTATTGGAAATATTAGTATCAAGCGAAGATATCGGTAGCAGACAATATTTCAAACCTTGGTTTAAATTTACCTTAAACGTATTATCACTGAGTTCCTGTAAATTTTAGTATGACAGAGGTCAAGCATTATATACACCTCCCAGCTAAGAAGCATGGAAATGGCAAGTCAACAAGGCCATTCGACACACCATAGCATAAATATTAGCATACTACATGAAAAACACCAATGACTCCATAATAAATGTTGTGCTGGATATGTGTCTAACATTATCTTCAAAGACAATATGGCATCACACCAGAAGCGTCCATACCATATCCTCAGTATACCACTTAAGAAGTATCTATGATCCAGCATGAACATTGAGATTGTTTCAACACATTGATAATAAAGGACAACTTTGAAGGTCAATGGGGCCTAATCTTTCTTTCCATACAAATATGAGAACAAACTTAAGTAAATAAGTAGCTTCTGCTTTAAAATCTATCAAAGGGATTACCTGTCATGCATAATAGAATTCCTCCCAAGGACATCCAACCACCTTTCTTCGTTTTCTTCAAGAACTTGAACATGTAATGCGGAGAAAGTGCTTGGTAAACATGTGGGTTCCAGTGAAAAATGTTGTATATGCCAATAGTTGCCATGCACAATAGCCATGTAATGATGATTGGAGCAAACAAGAATCCCACCCGATGAGTGCCGTAATGTTGAAGTGCAAACAAGCAAATTATTAAGAAACAAGTGATGGGAACGACGGCATCTACAAAACAACAAATTACTCATCAGCCACTTTAATAAGAACACTACACTATATCTATCCACAAGACCACAGCGAGAAATCTGCTGTATGCCACGGCATTGTAAGAGAATGGTGATGCCAAAGTGGTTTCTCAAAAATTCAGCTATGCCAAAGTGCGCTCTACATTGCACATATTAAACAATGAAATACAAATTTTGATGAAAAACAACAAATGTATTTTCTATGATATTCTAACTGAAAATTATATTGATTGATATTTTATTTAATGCTCTTTGCAACTACTTCTCAACAGCACATTATTTAGTGAGACCTCTGAAACTAATCAAGTACTGGCAGTTTACTATCAGTCCAAATTTCCATTAGGTAAATAATAATAAACGAACAAGCTCAATAACTCATCTAGAGTTAATTGTGGTTTCATGATGATTATCATGATTGGCTTCCCATTGGCCATTAGTGTTTTACTATTGATCTCAACAGGATACAAGAAAACTAGTCAGTTTCAGCCATAGGTCATAATATGAATCATACTCTTTTACTTTATGACTTGATATAATTCAAGGAAGGCAATTAAAGTTAGTCAACGAAAATTAATGCTGAACATGGACAATAAGAAAGAAACGCATGCCAAGTTTGAAGGATTGTTTGGCTTAGTGGTGTCAGTAAACCAACAAAAATGACCTCATTGTTAAAGTTTACAGTTGATCTACTTATGCCAGGTTGCTTTTCTAAACTACAGGCATCTTTGTTTTGATATTGTCGTCTATAGTTTCTCATGCCATAAGATATAAGAAACACTTAAAAATAATAAAGGATTGGATTGAAATATTTCAATTGTATACAGAGGCTCCTAACAAGCTTCAAATCACTTCAAATCAATTAACATAACACAGTTTCAATTTTAAAAAATTATGACGGAGTTAAGAAGCTCACATTCATGTTGGCTTTTCGACATGGACAATTCAAGCCCTGAAACTGCAGAGAAGACTGACGAAAACAGAAAAAGAAAGGAGGAAAAAAAAAACCATCAGGAAACTATAAAAACTTTCAGGAGCCATAGTAGAAAAAGAACACCAAAAGTGGGGTGATCAAACAAATGTATACCGGATACAGCTGGAGTCAGCACTCCGTCTCCAATAACCATACAAGTACCTAGCATGACAACAAGCAGCAGAGTGGTATGCAGGTTCTTGTGCTTTTCAAGCATATGTTTAATACATGATTTGTCCTTTGTCTCTAGAGGGCATTCTACCTTGTATGTGGAAAGTTCTTCGTCAGAAACCTGTTTGTTAGGCAGAAGGCTCACATTGGCATGCCTACAGATCAAAGAATACAATGCGAAAGTACCACCTGCAGTATTGTTAACAGTTAAATCCCCTAAGCTTATTGGTTCCAGATTTTACATTTCTCGAAGTTATCTTACTTACCCTGGCCATTATCATCCGCGCGAAGAACTATGAAGACATACTTGAAGAGTGGAATAAGTGTAAGACTCCAGAACACAAATGAAAGCACACCAAGTATCTCTTCGTTCGTGTCTGAATGAGTGATGTCTTCTGCAAACGTGCTTTTGTAAACATATAAAGGGGAAATGCTCAAGTCACCATACACCACACCAAGGCTTTCATAAGCAAGAAGCAAAATAGTCTTCCAGGAATCCTTCTGAAAACAACTCAATACACAATATTTCAGAAAAAAGATCAAAAAGCAAATACGTAGAGCATAATATTTATTAACCAGTTACCTGATATTCTAGAAAACTCACTACCTTTTTCAAGTAGGAAACATGTGCAAAGTTTCAACTTTCTTTTCCTTCTGGCTTGGTGAATTTGCAATTCACATAGCCAATATGTAAGACAACTACATTTTTCTTTGAACCAACAAACTGAAAATATCTAGTATTTCAAACTTTCTGATGGAGGGGAAAGAAAGAAAAAAAAAACAAACAGAGAGAAAGGAACCATAAATTTCCAATTAATATGTAAATGATCTGTAGCTTTGAACTTGAAGAACTAAATAATGTCCATAAAGCAGGTCATCTGAGTCCCACACATAGATTTACAAAATTCATTTCTCACCAAAGCTAGCATCATGATCGAAAGCACTATTCTAGTCAAGCACACACAATTAACGTGAAGGAAGAAGTAAAAGAAAAACATTCATAAAAAGCTAATACCAAATTTACCCATATATAAACCTGTTGAACCCAAAATTATTTCATAACATTCAAATTTTCAAACAAAACTGCAGAAAAGCACATAATCATACCGTTGGATATTTTGCACCATTTCCGAACTCAAGATCCATTGCTCCACTGAAATTAGATCTTCACATAAACTCTTCAGCCTTTCGCAAATCTAACCAAAGATCTGCAGTTCAAGAGCAGCAAAAGTAGCTTAAAAATTGCATACCCCAACAAATGATCAAGGAACGGAAAGTAACACAAGCTAAAAGAGAGCTAATATTTTCCCAAAAAAAAAGAGAGAGAGCTAATATTTGAGAGGAAAGAAATAAAGAATACCTAATACTACAAAAAAAAGAAATATCTATTACAAGTACTTTATCATGTTCTTATATGAACCACATGTCACATAGAGAAGAAAGTCACTTTGTAGACAGTCTCACTTCCTGATGTTCATTAAACAAGGAACAAAGAATCCTTTAAACACCTTCTCTCCTCTGAGAGCCACAGGAATCAAACATGGGCTACAATTAATAGGGGAATACTGCCCCCATGTGAGGAGCTCAAAGGTTATTTTTTGCCAGTTTTTTCAGTGGAGAACCGCCCACATGCTCTTAAGGCTCCACCATTGCTTTTGGATGAAAAGAGTTGGGATTAGGTGAAGAGGCAACAAGGGAGACAGAGAGAGATCACCCGAGAGATGGTGGAGCCAGGCAGGTGTCGACGTGTCATAAGATGAGGAAGAGATCAACTCATCAAACTTCAAAAGGGAGCATTGCCACGCGAGAGAATGCTCACCAAAATCTCTTTTGTGTTGAGGCCCACATCACATGAAACTGATCACAGTGAAAAATGTATAGGCTGTTGATGGGAAATGATGAAATTTGTAGATGAACTCAGTTTCTCTAATTTTCAGGTTCAACTGTAAAAAGAAATGAGCATTCTGGAAACCACTCACAAAAAAATTTAATAGCCCAATTCTCAAACCTACGTATTAAGCTGTGAAAAGAAAGAGGAATCTGCAAACGCATTTGCAAAAGATTTCATAAGATCCAAAAGTCAACACCTAAGTGCCTCATGAAAATGGATCTTTTTGTAGAACCTAATACTCAAAATCACACCTTAAGCTGTAAAAGTTGAACCCATATCCACATTCTCTTCCAATAATTGCAAAAGATACGAAATTTTAAGCAGCCAAGCGATCAAAATCACAGCATATTCACTTCCATTTAACCTTGAGCTAAAGCCACATAACGAAAATGATTAGCGATTCAGAAACCAACTTGCAAAATTAGACCTCAGCAATAAAAGCAATAACCCATTTCCTGTAGGATGAAAAAGTTGAAATTTTGAAGAGTACCCAGTTTTCAAATCAACATTTTGACTGTAAAAACAAGAAACAAGAACTAAGAAACAACTTTTAACTTACATTTTCAAGTTCAATGGCTATTGCTTGATCCAGGCCACGAATGAAAATAGGAGACCGTGTGAGGCACTGCTGAGGGTTTTTATTTATAACCCAAATCCCGAAATGACATGCCCATTTCCTAAAGATTTCGTAAGCTCCACTTTACCCTTCAACTAAATACGCTCTACACGATAATAATGAACCATATTATAAGAATCCAAATTTAAAAATCGCACGTTGTGTTGTAAAAATGACCCCATATCGTCATTCACTTTCAATAATAGTAAATGCAAAAGCTATGAAATCTTAATCAACCCATTAATCTTTGTTCTAAAGCCACACGACAAATATTAATAATTTATAATTGTAAGTCACTCAGAACAAGAACCAGCTCTCAAAATCACACCTTCAGCAGCAAAATCAACAACCCATTTCTAGTCTCGTCAAAAAGGTGAAATTTTGAGGAGAACCCAGTTCTCAAATCACCATTTTGAGCAGTAAAAATAAAAACTCAGTGAAAAAAATTGCAAAAAAGGAAAAAAGAAATTACAAGAACAAACAAAGAACGTCAACTTAGACTGTCATGTTCAGGGGCCGACCTAGGGGTGGCCACCGGGGCGGGTCGACCCGCGTCGACCCGCCCCGACCCGTACTGTGCGACTCGTCGGAGTCGCACAGACGGGTTGGCGGGTCAACCCGTACCTGCCCCGTTAAGGGGCGGGTCGAAACGGGTTGACCCGTCCCGTGGTCACGGGACGAATCCAATTCGTCCAGTGACGAATCACGGGACGAGTCGGGTCGGGGAAAAATTCCCCGACCCCCCCTTCTTAATTTTTTTTTTTTTTTAGTCCAATGATTTTTTAAGAACGTTAGAGGGGAAAATTATTATACGCCCCCTATATTAAAATTTTTTTTATTTTAAACCCTCAACGGCTCAAAACTGAGCCGATGGGGTGAAAAACGAGGGTGCCACGTTGGGGTGAAAAACGAGGGTGCCACGTGGCGCCCTCGTTTTTCACCTCAACGGCTCAGTTTTGAGCCGTTGGCACTATAAAAAAAATAAAAAAAATAAAAACCCTAACCTCTAATCTTCTATAAATACCCTCTACCCTCATTCATTTTCATCTCACATTCTCACTTCATCTTAACTCTCTCTTCTATTTTCATCCTCTAACTCTAATTCACTCTTATTCTCTTACAATTACAAATCTCTACCAACTTTCAATCTAGTCTAATGGATCCCAACTGGAGTACTGGCAGTTCCTCATCCGAAGCCGGTGGCAGCTCTTCATCAACACACAATCCGTCAGCTGCCGCACCTTACACCGATGTTGGCGGTAGCTCATCATCAGCATATACCGCTTACCCACCATACAGGTATGCTCCACCAACATCCGCATTTGCTCCCTATCACAGTTCGTCAAGCTATGCATTTGACTACAGTGGTTTTGCACCATATACTCATGCTGCATATGCCAGTGATAGTGATACAGGTCGGCATTCTATTTCCTTCCCTCCTCAATATGCCTCATATTCTCAACTTTTAATGTCAACATCACCAATGCACGGACAATCTCTGGCTCCTTTTTTTACTGAAACACAAGAACAACACGATACACAACCAACACAGCATGACACTATAGTTCCAGAAACACAACAACCTGAACCAACTAGCACAAGCACAAGCACAATCACTAAAGAAAGAGCCAAAACTTCTGCAGTGTGGAACCATTTTGTCTTAAAAATTGTTGAATGTAGAAGAAAGGCAGAATGTAAGTACTGTCATCAACTATTTGATCATAAAGAAGGATACGGTACAGGTGTTCTTAATAAACACTATGAAAAAAAGCATGCTAAAAGTCACGGTTTACCACCACAACAAGCACAAATATTAGCTGATTCAGGCACACTCTCCACTTGGAGATATAAGACTGAAGTAAATAACATAAGTTAGCTGAATTTATTGTTCGAGCAGAACTTCCATTTTCTTTTACTGAATCAGATGCATTAGTTGATTATCTTAAATCTGTTTTTGCTCCTGATTATAAGAGAATTAGCAGACAAACTATAACTAGAGAAATTGAAGATTTATTTGTAAATAGAAAAAATATTTTGAAGGCTCTTTTTACTAGTGATGCTAGAAAAATTTCTTTAACTTCCGATATATGGGAAGCTCTTAATCTTATTCATTATTTATGTGTTACTGCTCACTTTATTGATGAAAATTGGATTTTACAAAAACGTATTTTATCATTTTCTAAATTTTCTGAGAAACATTCTGCTACAAATGTAGCAAATTCAATTTTTCTTACTTGTAGAAATTATGGTATAGAAAATAAAATATTTTCTATTTCTTTTGATAATGCAAGTGAAAATACTGCTTCAATAAGACAATTGAAAACGATATTAGATCCAATTTTAAATGGTAAACTTTTTCATGTTAGATGTGTTTGCCATATATTGAATTTATGTGTACAAGATGGTCTAAAGCTCTTAGACAAATATATTTATAAAGTTAAAGAAATCATTTTACATATAAAACACAGTGGACCTAGGAGACAATCTTTTAAAGCTTATTGCCGACAATGTGGACTAAAGGAAAAACTGCTCCAAGCAGATGTGAAAACTCGTTGGAATTCAAGCTACTATATGATTAAAGATTGCCTTCCTTTTAAACAAGCAATTCAATTTTTTACAATAAATGAATGTTCATCTATTTATATTAGTGATGAAGAATGGAAATTATATGAAAATTTTTGTAGTTTTCTAGAAAAATTTGACACTGCCACAAAAGCACTTTCTGGTACGTATTATCCCACATGTAACTTAGTTTTTTATAATCTTAATGAAATTGCTCAAGTATTTGCTGCATATAGAGATGATGATAGTCTTGTAGAGGCTATACATGATATGGAAGAAAAATTTCGAAAATATTTTGAAAATATGCCTTTTTATTTTACTTAGCTGCAATTATGGATCCTAGAATTAAAATAGATAATTTAAAACTTTTATTATCTAATTTTATTTTATGTTTAAATTATGAACAAGATATAGATAAATTACTTTTAGAAATTAGATCTCTTTTAGAAGAAATGTACTCATTGTACAGAGATGAGTTATTTCCACCTTCTTCTTCTGAATTTAGGGCACCTACACCATCACAAACTTCTTCTAGTAGTCTAGGTAAAAGATTATCTAATTTTAAAAGTATACTTTCCTCTAATACTAGAAAGAAACACTCTTCAGGAGCAGGTTCATTTGATGAACTTAATTATATTTGAACACAATGCCTGCTGAAATAAATGAAAATGATGATGAACCATGGGAAACATTTGATGTTTTGTCGTGGTGGAAAGAACAGAGAAAACAATTTCCTGTTCTTTCTACCATAGCCCGAGATATACTAACACCTCCGGCCTCTACAGTAGCGTCCGAGAGCGCGTTTTCTGCAGGTGGTAGAGTTTTGACACCCTGGAGGAGCAGGCTGACGCCGAAACACTTGGAGATGGCGGTTTGCTTAAAAGACTGATTCAATGCAGAAAGACGCACACAAGGAAAAGCTATTCTGGATGAAGAATTTGAATAAGACGAGGATGACGAATAGAGAACCACCAGAGTTTTTTATATACATTGTATAAGATGAGCACCAGAGTTTTGTTATGTATACGAGATGAGTTTTATGTACATTGTATATGTGATGAGCAATGTATATGATTTTTTCATATTAATAAAATAATTTGCCATTTTGCCTTACAAAAAAACTTGTAATTAGTGAAAATCAATTCTATTTTTTTTTATAATTTTAGAAAATTTTTTAAAATTTTTTCCTCTTTTTTCCCTATTTTTTCTATTTTTTCTTTTTAACTTTAAAATTTAAAATTTATGAATTAACGAATTAAAAAAAAAAATAGGCGAGACGGGTCTAACCCGTCTCGCCGAATCCGGTAACGAATCGGGTCAACCCGGGATTTGAACCCGTCCCGTTTAACCCGTGACGAGACGGGTCCAACCCGTCTCGTCCACGATTCGTTTGCCAGACGGGACGAATCATCCCGATTCGTCCCGTTGGCCACCCCTAGGCCGACCCACTGGTTGGCTGCTGCGCCGGCTGAATTTTTTCATATATTTTCTTAAACTAATTTTTTTCATATATTATCTTAAAATTTTTTTATTTTAATTTTTTTTGACAAATTTATTCTTTCTTCTCTTGATTTAGTAAAAAAATATTATTTTATTTTTTTGACAAATTCATATAATTCATTAATATAAATTATAAAAAAATTATATCCTACTCTAAAATTTATTTCTGATTCCGCCTCCAATCAAGTCCAATGCCTTTGATTCAGACTCACAACCTAAAACAACGACAGACCATGTGGGGGCAACTGCCCAACGTTTTCAGAGTGCACCAGGAATGAAAGCGATTTGGTCCCGAAATCACGTGGGGATGAAACTGAGAAGCCATCGCGCCTAACGCTCCCAAAGTCCAAATGCCCCAAACTCAAACTGAGTAATTCGCACCGAACCTGATGATTCATTCAAAATAATAATAAAGTATTGAACAGAGTTTCCTCTGCTTTCTCTCCACCCCCCTTGCGTTGTCTCTTCTGTCCTTCGAGAATGCTGGACTCCTTTGACCCTTGTTGGTGATGATGATGCCTTGCCATATGATATGAGAGAATCTTTCTATCATTGCTTCTGGCCACTACTTTCAAGGCTTTATTTGGGGGAGTTAAGTAACCTACCAACCCAGCCACCCCAGGCAACGAGGGAATGGATATTGTCACTCTCAAGAATGAGAAAGACACCTCAAATTTGATTAAGGCACCTCAAAATATTCAAAAAAACCTCACAACACCCTCTTCTTATTTCCTCTTTCTCTCTTCCATGTCAGCGGACCCCGGCCTCCCCTCTTGCTGGCGACACCTCCTCCCCAGTCTCCGCCCGCTGGTGAACCCCCTCCTTCTCCCTCGCCAATTACCCCCTCCTCCCCCCGAACCGGCCACCCTCCCCCCCCGACCTCCCGCATAGACACCACCCCCCCCCCCCCCTTGCCCATTCGCCGGAGTGGCTGAACAGAGGGGGAGGGGGGGAGGGTGAGGGGCTGCTGGGAGCGAGAAGACCGAGGGGAAAGACCGAGAAGGGGGAGCTGGAGGGGGTGTCAGAGAGGGTTCCAAAGAAAGAAGATGAGGGGGTCAGTGAAAGGAGGAAAGGAGGAGGATAAAAAAGATTTTTTGAATATTTCACTATGAGTAAAATTGTAAAAAATAATAATAAGACACTTGTAAATATTTTGAGGCGCCTTCATCAGTTTTGAGGGTGACAATATCTGTTCCGATTTAATGAAAATTAGACAACTTGTTAAATAGGTATTAAACTTAAACCCCATTATAATTTTATTTCATTTTGCTGCTAGAAAAGCCTATTTTTTTATATCTGGTGTCAGATCATAAAAATATTATTTTTAGCTCTCACTGTGATAAAAACTTTAAAATCGTATCAAACATTTTAGATTTAAATCTCAGTAGATGTTTATCAAAAAACAGAATAAACAAAATACCCCTATGAGGAAAAAAAAACAGATATCACTCCATGAAAAATGTGCTCATGCTCTTGAATATGGAGTTAATTTATGGGATGACGAACTAACACCACGTGAGATCACTGTGAAAACTATAAGGTTCATCTATGACGCGATGAACCAATTAGAGAGAGTATTGTGATTTTAGTGGCTCTTTTATATTTGATATTATTGCAGAAACGATGAATCTAACATTAGTTGGGATCGTCATTAATGACGAGCAACTAGATCTGACAAATAGCAATGCAGTGACAAAGGTGAATGAATTTGATAAACATTAATTGAGTGACAGGTTAATAGTCGAACAATAATAGAAGGAAGACCATGGTGGTATTTTGACGAGAAGCATATATTAAATAGCAATGCACCGGCAAAGAAGAGTGAATTTGACAAACATTAATTCACTGGTGGATTAATAATCAAACATTAATTGAAGAAAAATCATGGTGGTATTTCGATAAGAATCATCTGGATCTGGCATTAGTTGATACAATATGGATTTTGTAAACTATATTTTACAAACTTCTAACTATAACTTAAAAATAAACTTCAATTTAAAATTATTTGTCAGCCAAATAAGCTCCTAGAAACTAAATGTAAAGTTATTTCAACGTGTTTTACTAATGAATTAAGTGTCTACAAAATCAATATTTTAAAATCAGTGAAATTGATCAATTTTTTCCGCACTTGATGCATAAGCATAAGATGTCGCCGTTTTAGAGTAATATAAATATGGAATAGATGAGATTTAAAAAAATAATAATAAAAGGGAGGAATTTGAAGTTACAAACTGATGTTTCACAAAATTTTATGTCGTTTATTGCAAAAGAAAATAATATTGTTAATTTAACGTAGAAGTCACACCTTCAACAGAGATGAATGGAAACGAGAGAAAAAGGTGAGCCAATAAAAAAAAAAGCATACAACATAGATTTAAATGAGTGGGAAGGAAAGGGGAAGGGAAAAATAAAAACAAGAAAAAGAAAAAAAAATAATAAACAAACACAAAGGTTTGAAATATAAGTTTATTGTCGCTGTCTGTATTCAACAAATTCATAACAATTCGTGTGACTCATGCAAAAGGGAACACGAAATACCATTCAAAATATCAATTTTTTTTTTTTAATTTTCCTCTCTAATTTTTCATCACAAGAGACTCATTTCAGATACAATTAGAAAATAAACGAATGGGATGAGTAAAAAAAAAATGATCGGTTGTCCCTTTCGACATTGATAGAGACCAGTCCGATAGCAATGTTAATACTAATAATGTTTACTCAAAAAAAAAAAAAAAGTATAATAATAACGAAAGCTATGTCTTTTGAGCACTGGATGGATAGAGACCAACCAGCTACACCTACGGAGTTTTGTTGTTGAACAAATCTCTAATAGAAGTGCTTTGATGTTAACTTGCGCACCTAATTACATAAACAATGATTAAAGATATAATAATCCAATAAACTTTGAAGAGGATATTAAAATATTTATAATAAATTTGTTGAAAGAACTTAGAATAAGAATGAATGTGTGAGATAGTCTAGACAAGATTCATAACTTAATAAGAGGAGCGTAGAATTTCGTTAGAGGTCATGATGCTTCGAGGTCATGTGGAAAAAAATACGAAAAAGTAAATTGTTGAAAATTGTAATTCAAATTCTCACGAGATAACGTCCCTATTTTTCTTCTTTAAAAATCAATAAAAATTAGTTTTTGACTTCCATGATTGAGAAGTTAGATTTTCGGGTTTCTCCAAAACACAATTTGACAATTGTTGCTTTTTAACTAAAAAGGGGGGCGAAAAAATATTTTGGCTTTTCTTAAAAGCTTTTCCCCAGAATGATTATCAAACATCTCTGTTTGTTAGCCACAAAGCCTTAACACTTAAAAGTTAAAATTAATTGCATTGAGATAAAAGGATGTTTCCCATTCAAAGAGTGGGTAAGGAGATGGGCTTCGGCCCGCAACTTATCCTGCTAATTGTAATTTTTTTCCATTTTGGGATAGTCTAGGGGCGCATGAAGGCATCCAAATGTCATGCGTGCGTGAGAGTTCAAACCGGCAACTTGTGAGTGAACGAAACTTTTACGAATTCAAATCTGACCGAAATACCATTTGGGGGACTGTTAATTATAAGTTGAAGAGCTTAAATTCAGTCATCAAGGTTAAACAAACATGCGTATTGGGCTGAAAGGGGATTTTTGTCCCTAAGGCGAATGAGCTGGGCCCAACTGCTTAATTATTCCACTCTAAGTCCAAGCAAAGTAAAGGATCGAATCTTCTGCCGGTAAATAATTTGGACCATATTAAGAAAGACTAAAATTTAGAAAAATATCATGAACTTTCAATTACAAAACACTGCCTTAAACTTTGATACTTTCAAAAAATTACGACAAACTATCAAATGACTACTGACGAAAAAATGGAAAGACAAGTTTACCCTCATCTAGCACAACACACAAAATTTTTAAAAAATTTGAGAAATAGAATGATAGAAAAAAAATTAAATATTAGAGATAAAAAAATAAAAAGAGATATATCATAGAAGAGGAAAAAAATGAAATAAGAGAAATAAAAAATATGAGAGATAGAATCGAAGAAAGAAAAATTGAAAAATGAGAAATAAAAAAAGAAAACTGAGATAAAGAACGAGAGATAGACCCTGAGAGATAATAAAATAGAATAAACAAATAAAATAAATAATAAATGAGAAGTCGCATAAAAAATAGGAAATATAAAAATGATAAATGAGGAGAGAGCTACAAGAGAGAGTGAGAGAGAGAATGATGAGAGAGAAAATGCATGCATGGGGGGGGGGGGGGGGGGAGAGATGAGGGCGTTGAGAGGGGGGAGGGATTTGGGTGGGGGGGGGGGGGGGATCCAGAGAGAGGGCAGTTTTTTTTTCTTTTTTTTTCCTAAAAAATTGATACTGAATATTAAAAGAAAATAAAGGGTATTTTCATTCATACATTGTCACGTGATTTACATATGACCATCAACTTAACATGAGGTTAAAAGATGGTATTTTCTTGAAAATTCAAAAAAAAAAATCGTGGTAGTAAAAGTTTATGATATTTTTTTCAAAAAAGCTAAAAGTTCATAAAGTATTGTATTGAATTTTAGTCTATTAAGAAACCGAAAGGAGGTTTATTCTTATCCGCTCGGTCTTGATCCTGAGACATGATCTCAATGTTATTAAGAAAGAGTTAATGCAAGATATAATTTCTAGCAAATTAGAAAATTTAATTTGTCACCAATTTATATTTTAAAGAGAATTTAATTTGTCCTCCGTAGATCGCCGTTGATCATCGTCGGCGAGCGCGAACGCACCCACGCCCTTCACGGCGAGATTCTCTATCCAACGACATCCTCCGCGGCCCCTGACGCCTCCGCCAGAGCCTTCGTCGGTGCGCCGCAAGTCGCCCCGAGGTTAGTTCTATATTTTTATGTGCAAGGGTAAAGTTGTAATAATTGAAAGTTTAATTAAATGTGTAGGGATATGCTGGTAAATATATATATATATGCATGCATGCAAGTGTGTGTGCGTGAGTTTGTGTATGTGGTTTAACGTATGTATGTATGTATGTATGTATGTGTAAATACATAAAGTATATATGCATAGTATATGTCTTGATATATTTATATGTATATATATGCGTATACTCGTATATAGGTATTTAAGTGTGAGTATGCATGCATGTGTATGCATGTATTTATATTAATGTGTGTTGGTATTTATTCAACTAGGCATGTCTGTTGGTGTATGTGTATACTTGTATACGTATATATGCGGGTGTACACGTATGCTTATGCGTGTATATTGTGGAGTGTATACGTATACGAGGGTATGTTTGTGTGAGTTCATGTGTTTGATTGCGTGTTGCAGTGTTTTGAATCCGTTTGGTGAGATCCGGACCGTTGCAGGAGATTCAGACTCGATTTGAATTCGTGCTCATTGTGAACCCGAAACATAAGGGATTCGAAGACCGATCCATGGGATGATCCGTAGATCAGTACCGGTTCGTGCAGTGAAGACCAGACGGTGATTCGATTCCGAAACCATATCATTTCATGTGAGTGTTTGTTCCTATGTCATTTTCTTCTTTACCGTTATTGTGTTTTATTCGTATTATTTCATGTGACTTTATATTATACCAGTTTGACTTGTATCACTTCATGAGACATTATTGATTGTTCACCTTATTTGTGTAATTGATATGAGCTTGTATCAGTATCATTTCATGTGTTGGTAGATCGCCGTTGTTGGCTTAGGCCTACTATTGATATACCGTAAACCGGACTTGACCTTGTAACTGACCTAGTGGTGATAAATCTTAGAATATAATATATTGATCTTGAGGATGAGCGGTTGAGATTAGAGATTCATATCTTATGTATAGTATTGTCAGACAAATTATTTGGTGACTATTCCGATTAGAATTCTTTTGGAAATTGAGGTTGTGTTAGACATGATGTTGCCTTATCGACAGACTGTTTAACCGAGACAAGAGATGTGTGAATATGAAACCCTAGACTCTGATGTATGCGATGAGACTGACTTTTGGACTGTTGGAGATATTATTTCTGAATTTTTACATTGATGAGTTTGACTGATGTATTGATGACCTTATCGATATTGACTACTAGATATAGAGGAGAACTAGATTCCATGTTGATCGAGGATGTTACATTTCTTAGTTATGATTTTGATTGATTTCAATATCGATGATTGAATAAATAGGAGTTCTTCATTAATAAAATGAAATTATGGACTTGAACCTGTCGGTAGACTCGATGGGATTGGAGTTGACTTGGGGTTGAGGAATAGGCATTGATTGAGTTGACCTGACCTGATAGATCTTAGATATATATCTGATATGTTACCGACTTTTGGGACCTTATGATTGACCTTGATATAGTGAGAGTGTGTGATAATCTTGATCGAATTGAAATATAAGGATTTGATTATATGCATCAGAATATGTAGCATTTCAGTTATTGAGATTTGGATATATCGGTGACTCAGAGAATGTATATATCGATGACTTGAGGATCAGAGTAGATTGATAGTGAGAGACTGATTACTGATTATTGATATATTGAGACAGTGGTTTATTGCACCAGATTACTGCTACGGATTGATACTTGATATTCACGATGATTGTATAGAGATTGTTAGTTGATAGATTAGTCACTATTGTATTTTAGTGCAGATGGATATGAGATATTGACCGGTTCTAGATTAGACTGTCCATTGAGCAGTATCTGGATTCGTTATTGTATGAATTCATGTTACTAAAAGTTACTGAGAAAATATTGTCGGACCGTAACACTTTCATTGTTCAATTGTTCTACCGTTTATATGGTAATATGTTCATATTGTATTATTACATTGATATTGTTACTGTCACTGTATCGTCCAGTAATTGAAATAACATGGATATTGATTGTTATAAATAATAATGTAATTGAATAACTTACACTGGGATTGGGAAAATTGATGGAGGAGACAGCGCTGTATTTTGGGTGGATCTAGGATACAAATTGCGCAGCCGAGATACGGTTCCACTGCAGGGTTTCGGGGGATGACTGACATCCCGTATTTTCATATTGTCATTATTATTGACACATTATTTTTGTTATTGATATTGACTGCCTAGCGGTAGGACCTGGTTCAGCGCCAGATGATTGGGCCGTGGTTCCGGGTATGTACGGAACCCACCTAAAGTATGGATAATATCTCCAACCAATCAGTTTCAATAACTTAGGACCCTGATTGACATGTGTAGTAGGCGTAGTATGGGATGCGTCTATTACAGGTGGCAATTGATGTTCGCTGACATAATAAATAATAATGAACTATTTATAGTGTATTGTAACTGACTGTAATCACCTGATTGTACATATAGATAAGCTATGATAGATATATGATTGTACACATGATCAGATTGTATACCAGACTAGTGACACTGTTAGGATACACATCTTGACATTTGTCGTCTTCTTTTTATCATAATGTCAGTTATATATCGTTCATAACTTTGTTCTTTATATTGATTACCTTGTTATCTTTTATTTCAGTTATCATGTTGTTCTTACTTACATTGCTTTTTATGCATGAGCATTTCTCTTTACACACACACTCATTAGGTCATTTCTGACGACCCTGGATTCGCACGTCCAGGATTTTGGACATCTTCTTATGTTGTTCAGGTGTTCGTTGAGCTCGTACGTTTCGCAACGAGTTAGAGGTTCTCTTCTTAATTCTAGTATTCTTTCCTTTATTTATTCCTGCTATTATTCTATTCAATTCCTAATTTCATTTGAGATCATGTATAGCCTTTATATGTATCATTGCAGTGATCGTTGATTATTATGGTTCAGATTTATAACTTGTTCATGTTACTTTAGACTTAGCGTATATATGTGGGGTATTTTTTCTCGCGTATATACGTCGCCGACTCTCGTCGCGACTCCGTTTTCGCGTTTTGGGAAGTGGGGCGTGACGGGGTTTTCTTGGTATCAGAGCCAGGTTCGACATAAAATGGACTTGATTCTTGCCGATAACTTGAACAAGTTATAATTACACTATAATATACATATAGGATTCACAATTTGATATTGAGTGCACTTGGAATTGACTGTCCTCCCTTTGAAAATCCATCTTGTTGATCTTTCGATCTCTCTGATCGCATCTCTTTTTCTAGAGTAATCTTGATCCCATCTTGATTCTTATTCTTCTTCCTGATTCAAATTTCTTAATTTGTCTCTCGAATCTGTTGATGACTTTGATTTTAACATTCCTTCCGGATCGATCTGTATTCTTCTGTTGATTCCTATCTTTCATCTCGGTTCCTTTCTCTGATATTGACTATTGGGACTGGCTTTTGTACATGATCGATAACAGAAATCAGAGTAGCGCAGCAGAAGCATGGTAGATTTATGATGTGCAGAGATGCGACGTAAAGCTTGTTTGTCTTCTCTTGATTTGAATTCTTTTTACTATTTCTTGCCCTATTGAATTTCGGGGACGAAATTTTTATAAGGTTGGTAGAATGTAATATCCTTAGTTAGTAATACTGTATTATTATTTTTCTACAATATTTATTCTGATTTACTAATTATTTTATTAAGATTATCACTTAACTTAATTTGTTACTTCTTCTTGTGATTATTATTATTAAAAATGCAAATTATTTTTTTGAGATAGTAAATGATAATTTGGCATTTTATATTTATCATTATGGCTTGTTAGAATTTTAATTACTAACTAGTAATTTTTTCATTACTATGGTTATTATTATTTATGAATAATATTATTGGTTTCATTATAATTTATTTATTTATTTTAAATATTAGTATAAGTATTAAGGGTAGTGATAATTGTTAATTATCATTTCTATTATTATTGTTATTATTATTATTATTATTGTTAATTAATATTAGTATTATTAGTGATGTTGTTAATTGATTTTTATTACTATTGCTATAGTTATTCTAATTATTATTAGTATTATTAATTATTGTTATTAGTGTTTATTAATATTACTATTCATTATTATGATTATTTTGTAAAGTTATTGATAATGTTATTATTGATATAATGGTTAACTATTGATCATATTAATGTTAGAATTATTATTATTTATATTAATGTTCATTGTATTCTTTTATTCCTAGACCCAAATTCCATACCCGTTACCCTTTATCTCAACCCAATAGCCTTATTTTTAAAATCCAAACCCATTAGTCAAGCCCATATCCTCAAACCCATTATCCATTGAGAACCCATAACCTATTATCTTTACCCGTAACCCGAAACCCAACCCAATATCTCTCTCTCCCTTTATATAAACCCTCTTTAATTAATCCGAACCTAATTCTCAACATAATCTCCTCCTTTTCCTGCAGCCGTCATCTACCCCTCCCATGGCCGTGCTTCCCCTTTGCTGGAGCCATCTCCCCGGCTTTTCTGTCCTCTCACTTCTGCACACTACCAGGTGCAACCGAGCAACCCGCTGGAGCCCCCTCCACCGCACACCTCCGGCGAGACCCGGCAACATCCCGCTCCAACCGAGTGTCGGCAGCATCTCCAGCTCCTCCCCACAGCAGCGGAGCTCCAACAACCGCATCCGCAGCTTCCTCCAAGCCCCAGCAGCTGACCGAAAATCCCCCAACACACAGCCCTGAGGCCCCCCCGGTGCAAGACCTGGTAGCACCCTAGCTCAGTCATGGCCGAGCTCCGCATCATGCCAATTGCCGAGTCCCCCCTTCAGCAGTAATCCGGCACACCGTGGCACCGCATTCCCTTTGGCCGAGCCCAGCGAGGCCATGCCTCCTCCTCTCCAGCGAGATCCACCAGCGACAGCACCCCCTGCCAGAGCTCCGCCCACTCCTGGTTGCGCACGCCAACAGCAGCCGCAACGCCATCTCCACAGCAGCCCACGCATGCTCCACAACGCACCAGCGCTTTCTCCTTAGCCGCATCTTCCATGGGTGAGTTTCGTCTTGTCTCTTTCTTTACATAATATTATAGTGTAGTTGTGTTTTAGATTGGTGAATGTGTGTGTATTATTTCATGTGGGTAATTCTTGTGTGTGGGAGACATCTTACTCTGAGCCATTTTTCGTCCCTCCGTAGATCGCCGTTGATCACCATCGGCGAGCGCGAACGCACCCACACCCTTCACGACGAGATCCTCTATCCAATGACATCCTCCGCGGCCCCTGACGTCTCCGCCAGAGCCTCCGTCGGTGCGCCGCAAGTCGCCCCGAGGTGAGTTCTATATTTTATGTATAAGGGTAAAGTTGTAATAATTGAAAAGTTTAATTAAATGTGTAAGGATATGCTGGTAAATATATATATGCATGCATGCAAGTGTGTGTGTGTGGGTTTGTGTATGTGGTTTAACGTATGTATGTAGTATGTATGTGTATATATATAAAGTATATATGCATAGTATATGTCTTGATATATTTATATGTATATATATGCGTATACTCGTATATAGGTATTTAAGTGTGAGTATGCATGCATGTGTATGCATGTATTTATATTAATGTGTGTTGGTATTATTTAACTAGGCATGTATGTTGGTGTATGTGTATACTTGTATACGTATATATGCGGTGCACACGTATGCTTATGTGTATATATTATGGAGTATATACGTATACGAGGGTATGTTTGTGTGAGTTCATGTGTTTGGTTGCGTGTTGCAGTATTTCGGACCCGTTTGGTGAGATCCGCACCGTCGCAGGAGATTCAGACTCGATTCGGATTCGTGCTCGTTATGAACCCGATACATAGGCGATTCGAAGACCGATCCATGGGATGATCCGTAGATCAGTACCGGTTCGTGCAGTGAAGACCAGATGGTGATTCGATTCCGAAACCGCATCATTTCATATGAGTGTTTGTTCATATGTCATTTTCTTTTTTACCGTTATTGTGTTTTATTCGTATTATTTCATGTGACTTTATATTATCCAGTTTGACTTGTATCACTTTAAGAGACATTATTGATTGTTCACCTTATTTGTGTAATTGATATGAGCTTGTATCAGTATCATTCATGTGTTGATAGATCGCCGTTGTTGGCTTAGGCCTAGTATTGATATACCGTAGACCGACATGACCTTGTAACTGACCTAGTGGTGATAAATCTTAGAATATAATATATGATCTTGAGGATGAGTGATTGAGATTAGAGATTCATATCTTATGTATAGTATTTTCGGACAAATTACTTGGTGACTATTCCGATTAGAATTCTTTTGGATATTGAGGTTGTGTTAGACATGATGTTACCTTATCGACAGACTGTTTAACGATACATAGAGATGTGTGAATATGATACCCTAGACGCTGATGTATGCGATAAGACTGACTTTTGGACTGTTTGGAGATATTATTTCTGGATTTTTGCATTGATGAGTTTGACTGATGTATTGATGACCTTATCGATATTGACTACTAGATATAGAGGAGAACTAGATTCCATGTTGATCGAGGATATTACATTTCTTAGTTATGATTTTGATTGATTTCAATATCGATGATTGAATAAATAGGAGTTCTTCATTAATAAAATGAAATTATGGACTTGAACTTGTCGGTAGACTCGATGGGATTAGAGTTGACTTGGGGTTGAGGAAGGCATTGATTGAGTTGACGACCTGATAGATCTTAGATATATATCTGATATGTTACCGACTTTTGGGACCTTATGATTGACCTTGATAGAGTGAGAGTGTGTGATAATCTAGATCGAATTGAAATATAAGGATTTGATTATATGCATCAGAATATGTAGCATTTCAGTTATTGAGATTTGGTTATATCGGTGACTCAGAGGATGTATATATCGATGACTTGAGGATCAGAGTAGATTGATAGGGAGAGACTGATTACTGATTATTGATATATTGAGACAGTGGTTTATTGCACCAGATTACTGCTACGGATTGATACTTGATATCCACGATGATTGTATAGAGATTGTTGGTTGATAGATTAGTCACTATTGTATTTTAGTGCAGATGGATATGAGATATTGACTGGTTCTAGATTAGACTGTCCATTGAGCAGCATCTGAATTCGTTATTGTATGGATTCATGTTATTAAAGTTACTGAGAAAATATTGTCATACCGTACACTTTCATTGTTCCATTATTCTACCGTTTACACGGTAATATTGTTCACATTGTTATTATTACATTTATATTGTTACTGTCACTGTATCGTCTCAGTAATTGAAATAACATGGATATTGATTATTATAAATAATAATGTAATTGAACAACTTACACTGGGATTGGGAAAATTGATGGCGGAGACAGCGTCTGTATTTTGGGTAGACCTAGGATACAGGTTGCGCAGCCGAGATATGGTTCCACTGCAGGGTTCCGGGAGATGACTGACATCCCGTATTGTTCATATTGTCATTATTATTGACAAATTGTTATTGTTATTGATATTGACTACCTAGCGGTGGGACCTAGTTCAGCGCCAGGTGATTGGCCGTGGTTTCGGGTATGTACGGACCCACCTAAAGTATGGATAATGTCTCAACCAATCAGTTTCAATAACTTAGAACCCTGGTTGACACGTGTAGTAGGCGTAGTGTGGGATGCGTCTATTACAGTGGCAATTGGTGTTCCCTGACATAATAAATAATAATGAACTATTTATAGTGTATTGTAACTGACCGTAATCACCTGATTGTACATATAGATAAGCTATGATAGATATATGATTGTACACATGACCAGATTGTATACCGGACTAGTGACATTGCTAGGATACACATCTTGACATTTGTCGTCTTCTTTTTATCATAATGTCAGTTATATATCGTTCATAACTTTGTTCTTTATATTGGTTATCTTGTTATCTTTTATTTCAGTTATCATGTTGTTCTTACTTACATTGCTTTTTATGTACGAGCATTTCTCTTTACACACCACTCATTAGGTCGCTTCTGACGATCCTGAATTCGCACGTCCAGGATTTTGGACATCTTCTTATGTTTCAAGTGTTCGTTGAGCTCGTACGCTTCGCAAGGAGTTAGAGGTCTCTTCTTGATTCTGGTATTCTTTCCTTTCTTTATTCCTGCTATTATTCTATTTCATTCCTTATTTCATTGAGATCATGTATAGCCTTATATGTATTATTGCAGTGATCGTTGATTATTATGGTTCAGATTTATAACTTGTTCAGGTTACTTTAGGCTTAGCGTATATATGTGGGGTATTTTCCTCGCGTATATATGTCGCCGACTCTCGTCGCGACTCCGTTTCCGCATATTTTGGGAAGCGGGGCGTGACAGGTTAATTAGAGTTGATTGAAATAAATATTTCAACAAATGCTACATATTTTTGAAGTTAATGTATTTGGTTTGTTAGTAACTCCAAGCCTTCACCTACAAGTTGTATTGGTTAGACAGATGTGTCATGATAGGTAGTAAAAAGTGCATATTTATTACTACATTTACTATCATATTTCCATATTTATTCCTATAATTATGCACTATTACTAATGTTTGATTATTTAATGTGTGAGGCCTTGAGTAATTAATTAAATAAAAATAAAGCCTTAAATGAAGCCCAAAAGCCCATGTGCAAGCCCAAGTGCAAAAGTTGCAATTACCAAGTGTAAAAGTTGCAATTACTAAAAGAAGAGGGAAGGGATAGACTTCTACTCAACCCTAATTGCTTGCATGGTAAGGATAAAGATAAAAGGAGAAGGGTGAAAAGATAAAATTCGTTTTAAAAGATTTGGAAGATTTGGATTTAGGGTAACTTGCTTCCCAAGTTATCCCGAATTTTCAAAATAAAGAGCAGATATACAACTTCCAGAAGGATATACCCAGATGGACGGACCAGAGGAGTCCGCGCGAAAGCGCGTGGCCAGAGAACACAATATGGCCGCGAAAACGCGGCCATAGCCGCGGAAACGCGCAAGATGGACGAATCTGGCGATAAGATTTTGTGGGGAGTTGTATTAGGACTCTACGTCTTCCGTCTCCTATAAATACCCCTGCAGAGCAACAGAGAAGGGCGTCCAGTGTAGTACAGAAACAAATCTAGGGTTTTTCTTAGGCTAACTTGTAGATTGTAATTTAGGTTTTTTTTATTTTCTTTTTTTTGTAATTTTTATGTAACTGAGAGGAGAGGATACTTTCATGGAGGAAGGAGATCAAACTTATACTGAACGTGACAATCGGTGTAAGTAATCTTTTCTTCTATTGTTAATTGAATCAAATCAAGTTATTTCTTTTTTTCTATTCTTGTTTTGTTTTTCTTTCTCTCTTTGTGTCTGTGGATCCATGTGAAACCAAGAGCTTCGAAGGTGCCTTCTCCTTGCAAGTGCCGTTGATGGTTTATGATGATGAATATCTACTTCCATGGTAGCGTAGTTTGCCCTTTTTATTTCGTAGTATAGATCGGAGTAGGGAGATCTCATATTCTAGCTTCGTTCGCCTTCAAGAAAGGTACGTCATTGACATAGTTCCAAGGTAAGCAGACGCCCAAAGGTAAGTAAGATTTTAGTTTTCTTTCTTTTAATTTAGTGTAAATCACCAATTCCCATCTTTTTCACACTTCTTCATTG
This sequence comes from Agave tequilana, assembly GCA_038442645.1. Lineage (NCBI taxonomy): Eukaryota > Viridiplantae > Streptophyta > Magnoliopsida > Asparagales > Asparagaceae > Agave > Agave tequilana. The sequence continues at coordinate 64,096 of JAVJIF010013881.1, forward strand.
TAAATATCATTGTAAATAACATTATAAAAAAAAGAGAATTTACTAAACAAGCTTCCATCGCTAGTCCCCTCCCTGTGGATCACGACCCGTATAGCCACTTGCTATAGCGGTAGTATTGAGCACCATGCACTATTATTCTTAAAACTGAAATTCTATATTTTTATGTGCAGGTAAAATCTCAAATCAAAATTTTGGCGCCATTACCGGGGAGGGACGGTAAGTATTCTCTTAAAAAAAAAACTATTTCTCTATTCTTTCTGTTTGCAGGTTCGGAGAACAGGAAATCTAACAGCAGAAAAGGACATATAGCAACTCTGAGCCTCTGCCCTCGAAGGCAGAGCAGCAGAGCCTACTAAGCCGCGTTTGCGCAGCAATAGCCGCGTTTCCGCGGCCTGAGTAGTGAACTACTCATTCAGTTTTCTGCAGGTTGCTGCAAATTTCAATATTTGTTTACTGCTCTGTTAATTTTTTTTTTGTAATCACCCTGCACACTGCTAATTAATTAACAGTAACTTATTTGTTGAAAAAATAAAAAAAATTAGACTTTTGCATATAGGCACGTGTCTTTTTAATTTTTTAATTTTTGTGAAGAGTGCTGGAGACAAGGTACGTTCGCAATGCATATAGACTAGGAAGCACCCTTGTCCTGATTTACTGCTTTTGAGTGAATATTTGTCTATTGCTTTACACGTGCACCAAATTGACTTAAGGGCTTGTCCTATAAATAAGATAAGGTGGGGAAGTCATTATCCTCGCTTAGCCCACAAACAATCTCCTCACTTACTAACCCAAGCCTAACTAAAATGATTAGAGACGTTGGCCTAGGGACATCTCGGACTCAATTAGGAGATTATCCTAAGGGGGAACGGTGTTAGAATTTGACTCTTGCCAAATCAGTATCTAGGAAGGGGATTGAGGGCCGAAAGCCCGAAGATTGGTGGTTATTTAATTAAGGAACGTCTTTGACGGAAAACCTCCCACCACTTGCCCTGACCTGGCTGATTAACTTGTGGTCAAAGTCTACATTACCTCCCGTGGACAGTCTAACCAGTGAGAGTCGTCTAGGTCATAGTGTCTACCCTAACTTAGGTTAGAATTTTTTCTTTTTTTGTTTCTTATTTGTTTGTTTTTTTTTGTGTTTTATTGTGTGATATGGCATATAACAACAATTTTTCCAATTTTAATTCATATTACACACCAACCTCTTTTTCGGATATTACCAACCCGGTATCATAACTTTAACCAACCTAGTGTGCCAGATTGGTCTTATCCGAATCATTACATGCCCCAGCCCATAACTATGAACAAGACTGAAATAATCATCACTACTCCTCACAGAGTCAATGGGATACAACGCCCCTGAGCCATATTGTCAACCACCTGTTCAACCATTATCATCATATACTTCTTTTCCCACATCACCAATGTTTCAATCCTCAATGATCCATTTGATGGATTAGAAGAAAAAGTGGATTGTTTGCAAGATATAATGAATGACCAAATTTCTAGACTTTCAAACATTCTTGAACTAACCAACCAATTGATGGGAACTAAGAATCATTATGTTTAGAAGACTTGATCAAAATTCAATTCATCACATCAATATGAACTTGATCAACCCAATCCTTGGACAAATGGCTAGTTTTAATTTCAATGAGATGAATTAGATTGTGAATGTGAACCCGATCCCCAATTTTGCGATTCAGTTTCCATCTTCGAATCTATGTTGACTCCGGTATTCTTACCCAATTTGGACCAATTTTCTGAGCCAACATTTATTCCCGTACCCATAGATCATGAAATTGAATCACACCCATTTTGATGATCATCATATTGAACTTAACCAATTTCATACTTTTGAAAGTTCCATTGACAAATTGGCAAGTTCTCATTTTTATGAGATTGAACCCAATGAGATATGTGACCTTGATTCTCAAATTTGTTGTGATCGAGTTCAATTCCCGAACAATATTGACTCCTGTTCTGTTACCCAATTTAGGTAATATTTTAGATTTAGTTTTGATTCCCACACCTGTCATTCTTGAACTTGAATTACCAATAGTAAGTCGCATTCCATTGTGGGAAATGATTGTGGACTTGAGTTTCAACTTCTTGATTTGGACCCACTTCTTGAACAAGCTCGACTCCTGCCTTTACTTGACTTAAGTCACCTTCCTGAGTCGGTATTAGTTCCTGACCTATCATTCTTGA
>JAVJIF010013882.1:0-118058 GCA_038442645.1 Agave tequilana
ATTATCCTCAATGTATGAATGAAATGCAATAATACATGAAAAAGGAGAAATGGAAGGAAAATTTTCACCTCAAAGTGGTGTTCCGGTGGTGGTCTCATTGGGCCAAGTGTTTCTATCCAATCTAGATACTGTACATTTTTATGAAACTCACATTTTATTTTTTCTTTCTTATTAGCATTTTTATACTTCCCAATATGAATAGGATCGTGCAAGATCCTAGCATAAATTTTTTTCTAGTTATATGGCCAATCTTGGAATATCATCACGAAGTCATATTGATATAAACCTTGGTCCAACAGTGGGATGCGATTTTGTGGAATGGATGATTTGGGCTCAACAATGAAAGGAATAAGAACCAAAACTGACTCAGGAATAAAACTCAAATCAAGTTTAGATTCGAGAGTCAAAGTTGGGTCATGGGTTTGATCCAAATCATAGAATTCAAGTTCACTTCCCAACAGTAGAATATCACTATCCAATATTGGTGGTTCATGTTCAAGCTCTATTGGAATAGGAATCAGTGTGGCTTCGGAATTGGGTCCAAATCAGGTAAGGATACCGGAGTCAGCATAGATTCAAAAAGTGGAACTGAATCACAATAATGGAAATCGGTGTCACATCCATCTTCAAGTTCAATCTCATTGAAATGAAAACTTGTCAATTTGTCAATGGGTTGATATTGGTCAAGTTTAAAATCATGAGGTAAAATCAAATCTTGGTTAAAATCTCCAAGATACCATGATTTTTCATCAATATGGCTAGGAGAATCAGAGATGGTCAAAAATATGTTAGGTATAGTTTCCTCATTCCAATCATTAACTGTGTTGACCAAATGACTCACTTTTACTTCTAGCCTACTGAGAGATTGAAGACAATCCGTTTGGAATTGAATAATATCATTTTGGGACTAAATCATGAATTCCATACTCTTTTCTAAGTCAACATGTTCTTCTTGTTGTGGTCGGACTTGAAAATTAGAGTAAGGATCTTGAATTTGGGAATTATTTGAGAGAATTGAGTCCGTTATGCTTTGTACTTGTCGTGTGGACTCAAGGAAGCCTTCAAAAGTCTTTTCTAAAGAAGATTTTTCTTCTATAAGTTCATATTGGTATGGAGTATATGAAGTTGTTTATTGGTAAGGTTGTTGATAGTAAGACTCGGGGGAGTTATATCCCTACTCACTCGGTGAAGAGCGGTGATGATTATCCCATTCTTGTTTATAATTCTGGTATTGGGGCATATATTGATTCGGATAAGACCAATCTGGCATACTTGGTTCGTTAGAGTTATGTGATTGTAAAATCAAAGAGTTAAGAATTTACCGTGTAGCTTTAGGCTTACGGGTCGTATCTGCGAGGAGGAATGCGATAGAAGCTTTTTTGGTGTTTTGTTTAGAAAACTAAGAATGGTGTTAGTTTTTTAATTGAAAAGAGAATGAAGTGAAGGGAGATGATTAAAGAGAAATTGCAACTTTGGAGAAGTCTATGGAAAAGGTGATTTAAAAAACTTTGAAAATTGTTTGGTTGTTTTTAATATAAGAAGAAGATCTGAGCTCACTAACTTTATTTACTTCACTACTTATCTCAAGAATATTTTAATGCATCACTTTTATCATAGGCAAAAAAGCTTAATTTCTTTTAGTGTTCAAGTAAAACAAATGAGATGATTTTGGATCAAATCTTGAGATCTTTCCTAACACAACATTAAAAATAAAATGTTAAACCATCAAGTGCGAGGAAGCAAGTATGGAATAAAAATGATTTAACAATAGTTGTGCCTTGAAAATCCAAGTTTTAAAAGAAGAGCATCATCATGAGCTTTCAAGAATAAATTTAACTTTAGGCATTATGATTCAAGAGAGTTCTTCCATCAAATTCAATCGAGAGAGAGGAGGTAGAAAATATCAATTAGTGAGCCCAGAAAATGATTTAGTTACTCATTATGAAATAGAAACAAACAAGAAATTGACAATTGAATATAAACATACCGAATTCAAGTTGAGTTGGAATGGCAAGCAGAAACTCCTTTGATTGTCACTTCAAAGACGAATTACACACTCAATTCCACTCTTCTCTCTTTTTTGGTCTAAACTAAAAAAAGAATAAAGAGGAGATACAACTTCTCCAAGCTATCTAACAATATTCCTAAACCCTAAAAATGAACAATAAATTTAATCGTAATCCTCACTAAATTTTCAGTATAAAACCCTGTCTTTTATAGGCAAAAACCCAGAGGGAAGGGAGTGAGGAGATAAGGGGAGCAAATGCTTCCCTTATCTCCACTAACAAGCCACGGATCCGCGGCCTGGATGTGGCCAATTGGCCACATCCAGGTGGAGAGATGGATGGCGTGGATTTAGGCTCCCTTTTGTCTTGCTGGTTTCAATATTGCAACTCCCAGATTTGACGAAACGATATTTGATTTGTTGGCTTCAACCACTTGATTCAGGAAGATTCATTTCAACCGGTGTTTAACCTCTCTGATTTGCCAAGATCTGCCCTGATTCCCTAGTTTCGAATTTATTCTGAATTAAATGGGTTTTTGGGCTCGTTTCTCTAGCCTATCCTTTAGCAATGGGCCTGCATTTTATAAAGAACAATAGGACTTATTAATATAATTTATTTAGATAACAAGCATGAAAATATGACAATATGTATGCACTATATGTGACCGATCACACCCCCACACTTATCTTTTACTCGCCCTCGAGCAAAATATCAAAACTAATCTTAATCAATTATAGACCACTTTCGCAGGTCACTCGATTGCACTGAGCATGTGCAACAAGTCGTTAAACCTTTAGGTTACCCCTAGAGGACGAGTTTTGTCTCGTGAGGATTTTCAGTGGATTGTACCCACAAAATCCATAAAGAAAGAGAAAAAAAGTTAATGTTTTTGAAAAGCATTTTGAAAAGAGAAAATATTTGAAGTATATTTGTGAGAGTTTAAGTAATTTATAAGTTATAGGAATATCAAATTTTCCATTCCTAAACTTAGTCTCCATTCAAAAATATGTCATCAATCAAAGTAAGAGTCAAATTGTCTTTCTCATCTAGTCTATTACTTTACCTTGAGTCATATGCATCATCGTGACTGTAAAATTTGACTAAGGGTTCTTTAACATTAACTCTTATGCCTTATTTATATTATTTTTAGTGGTATTTATTCCTCAATTCCATTAGGCTTTCTAATCTGCCCATATAACGAGCCTTTAGTCAGTGACACTCAAACCGGACAGTTTTAGGGCACCAGGTGAAAAAAAACACCCCTAAAGACTTAAGCACTCGAGCAGACAAGGCCACGAAACCAAGGTTTTTTATTTATAAAATGTACCCCTTTTAGGCGTGAATACTTATGCTTTATGAGGCATAGATATCCAGCTTAATCAGAGGATTTTATATATATATATATATATATATTTTAAACTTATCTAATTATCTCTTGCATTAATACCAAGGCTTGCTTAGGCCAAAGTATCTAGCTAATCAATAATTAGATTTTTTTTCATATCGTTCTTTTCTTTTTTATAAGGCATAAGAGTCTTTGTTTTTAACTCTAAGTGTGTAAGTGTATAAAGTGTGCATATTTCATCAAGATAAAGATCAAGACTAAATTAATTTCACAAATTTTCTTCCTAACCCTAAAAATCAAACAAGTCATCTTATTTTGACCAAGTGTAAGAAATCCTAATTATGATTTTCCTATTCCTTAAAATTGACTTAATTTCTTATAAAAAATATATCAAAATATTGTTCTTTCCTTTCAAAAGTTTTTTTAATATATATTTTTCTCTTTTTTTTAGTTATATTAGTCATGTTAGAACCCTCCCCCACACTTATCTCATGCATTGTCCTCAATGTATGAAAGAAATGTATAGATGCATGCAGAGAAATGTAAAAGAGGTGCAAATATTATACAAAAATATATACAACATCAAGTTTCTCGTACACCTAGATCTTTTTCGGTCTCATCCCTCTACTCTCTTCCCATCATTCCAATGGGTCCTCTTTAAAGGGCATAGTGGGGAGGCCAATTTTTTATCATTTTAGCTCTCTTCCTCCCCTGTCTCACCTTCTTTAGGTGTTCTCTTCCTCATATGACTACATTCATTATTCAAAAATTGATCCCCACCACACTTCTCAGTTGGAACTTCTTCATTATGAATGCCTAAGAATTCTAACTCAGTTCCATATATCTCGCTTAGGTCAACACTTTCCCCTGGAGATGTGTAATTAACCAAAATATCCCTACTTGTTTCATCCAAACACATGAGTTCTTCTTCGAAGAGGTTTTTCAAAGAGTATGTCAATCGGAGGTTCTTGAATTATATTCTCATGTGATAGATTATTGGTTGGCTCATCGAAAGTGAAGATATTCAAATCAAATTTCCCTTTTTAAAGGGTACTCTGACATTAGGATCTCCGACATATGCCTTCTCATCAAGATAATCGCATTCATTCTTAAATAATTCATTAAGAAACAGCGACTCATTCTCTATACCTTCACTCCCTTCATCACAATTGTTTTCAACAAAGTTTACCTCAAATGTTTGGTCTCTTATCTTACGAGGTTGTTTGTCTAGGTTGAAGACATTGACTTCTCTAGTCATGTCCCCAAAGGTTAATCTCATAGACCCACTCCTACAATTGATAATAGTATTAGCAGTAGCAAGGAATGAGCGCCCTAGGATAATAGGAGTTTGAGCCTAGGATTGGACACAGGTTGTATCTCAAGGACTATGAAATTAACTAGGTAGATAAACTCCCCGACTCGGATAAGGACATCATTAATTTTCTCCTTTGAACTTTCACAGAACGGTCAGCCAGTTGGATAGTGACTCGAGTTGGACTAAGATTGCCCAACCCGAGTTGTTGATAAATTGAGAATGGAAGCAGGTTGATACTTGCTCCCAAATCAAGAAGTGCATGACTAATCTCGGCTTGTCCTATAGTGCAGGCAATGGTGGGACAACCAGGATCCTTGTACTTGACAGGGATCGGACCGATAGTAGCTCACTAATGTTAGTAGCTAAGAAGACTTTCTAGGGTACATTAGTCTTTCTCTTCTTGGTGCACATGTCCTTAAGAAATTTTGCATAGGATGGGACTTGCTGGATGGCATCAAGGAGTGGCACATTTATCTTCACTTGGTTAATATCTCAATTATCTTATTCATGTGTGAATTTGCTTGTTGTTCTTTAGCCTATTAGGAAAAGGTACTATAGGCTTGTACACCTGACTGGTTGACTTATCTTTTTTAGATTCGTCAGATTTAGGAGGAGTGAGATTAGATGAGGTGGATGTTGAAGTGTGATTGTGCTGACTAGGATTTGGTGGTGTTGACACTTGGTTATCAACTTTCTTTCCCGACCTCAATGTATGAACAGCATTATATTGATTCAGTGATTGATTCTCAACCAAATGAGCTTGTTGTGAATTCTTAGGATTCATAATTGGTTGACTGGGTAAGGTACCATTTTGCCTCTCATGTTGTGGATTGGGTAACTGGCTCATTTGACCCTCTAGCCTCTGTATTATTTGCATGAGGAAATCTTGGTTCTTCATGTACCTTTCCATATTTCTCTCAAAATCAGTCATTCTCCTTTCGAGTTGAGGATTCTGAAAGGAAGATGGTGGAGCTTAGTTGGAAAAATTTTGTTGATAATTTGAAAAATTGTTGGGAGAATTGTGAGGGTGATTGGAAAAGTTGGGTTGAAGATTGGAAGAATTATTGGAATGATGAAAATGGCTTGCATGGTTTGACTGTGGGTGGTCATTATTTTGTTGGCTTCATGAGAAATTTAGGTGATTTCTCCAGTCAGAATTGTACATTGGAGCGTAAGGATCATTGTTCGGCCTTGAAAAGGCCGCATTCATCGGTTCAGAAAGGAGTTATTGAGCTTGAAATACAGGACACTCCTCAAACACATGATTCATGGCCTGACAATAAGTACAACCCAGAGTTGGAAATTGGTTCGGTCTGACTTGATTGACTGGACTTCGTTTCTTAGTTTCTAAAGCTTCCAGTCTTCTCACTAGGTTAGCTAACTTAGCCTCGTTAGCTATGGATGATTCAATTGAATGGAGACCTCCTCTTGAAGAGATAGAGTTTGGATTCCTAGAGCTTTCACTAGTAGATTCCCATTGGATGGTCTTTTCAGCTAAATTCTCATATAAATCCCATCCTTCATACTCATCCTTCTACAAAAATCCCCCTTGGCACATACTTTCTAAGAGGGTCTTGGTTGAGTAGTCTAAACCGTCATAAAGAATTTGACATTGTCGCCATTTTTTCTATTCCATGATGGGGACATTGGACAAGGAGGTCTTTGAAGTGTTCAAAGTACCTCCAAAATGGTTCACTAGGTTCTTACTTGAACTGCATGATGTTTTTTCTAACGAGAGTAGTCTTGTGAATTGAATTGAATTTCTTCAAGAAAACCTTGATAAAACTATCCCAGGATGTGATAGAGCCGGCCACTAAGCTGTAGAGCCATTTCTTGTCTAAGTCCTTAAGAGCAAATGGACAAATCTCAACCTAATAGCATCATCTGCAAGGTGTGGGATTTTCACCATTAAGCATACTTTCTCAAATTCTCTTATGAAGAAATAAGCATCTTTGGACTCTAAGCCATGGAACTTAGGGAGTGTGTTGATGAACTGTGGCTTAAGCTCAAAGTTGTATTCACCAACCGATGGAAGTTGGATGCAGGATGGAAGTGAGGTTCTAATGAGATAGAACCTATCCTGCAAAGATGTTGGTTGAGTCATAACCGGATCTGGTCTTGGTTCAAACTTGGGTGGTGATGTGTTTCTAGTCAACCTAGATGAGTTAGGGTCTCTTGACCACACTTACATACACAAACCCAATCACAATCACAAACAAGTTTACCAACAGTCAACAAGAGTAATCAACCAAGTCTAGTCTAAGGTAACCTCGACCTAGACAACTCCTAACTGGTTGATTGTCCACAGGAGGTATAATGTAGACTTTGACCACAAGCTAATCAGCTAGGTCAGGGCAAGATTGGTGGGAGGTTATCCGTCAAAGACGTTCCTTAATTAAGTAACCACAACCTTCGGGCTTTCAGCCCTTAATCCCCTTCCTAGACACTGATTTGGCAAGAGTCAAATTCCAACACCTTCCCCCTTAAGATAATCACCTAGTGAGTTCGAGATGTCCCTAAGGCCAACGTCTATCAGATTTTACTTAGGCTTAAGTTGTGCGTGCTTGGAGATGGTTTGTGGGCTAAGGAAGGGTAATAACTTCCCCACCTTATCTTGATTTGGGTTTTGCCTTTAGAGTTAATTGTGCGAAGTGTGCAAGATATAGAAAAGTAGCATTCAAAAGCAAATATCACCCAAGAATGTTTTCTAAACTATATGTTATGCATACGTACCTTGTCTCCAGCTCTCTTCAACAGTAATTGTAAAATAAACGTAATTAGACAAATGCCTAAAATGCAAGTCTAAACGTTTTTTTAAGCAATTAACAATCACTCAATTATTGTTAGATTAAAACAGGGATGGTGGATAGAAGATATAGCAAGAATATAACGCACAAAAGCTTAATTTTTGCAAGCAATATGTCCTGCAAAAAGAGTTTTAGTAGTCCAACAAAAATTTTCAACTTTTGCAACGCAATTTCTTGAAATTCTGTTTCCTACTTTCGAGAGTAGGGGTACAGAATAGCAAGTCTTCTCCTGCAAAGCTTGAATGCTAGATCTGAATCTTGACGTCCCTAAAACAAGACAGCAAACTTGTTAAAAAAAATAATTACACCGTTCCCTCCCCGGCAATGGCGCCAAAAATTGATTGTAAAATCAAAAAGTTAAGAATATACCGTGTAGCTTTGGGCTTACGGGTCTTGTCCGCGAGGAGGAATGCGATAGAAGCTTTTTAGTGTTTTGTTTAGAAAACTAAGAATGGTGCTAGTTTTTTAATTGAAAAGAGAATGAAGTGAAGGGAGATGATTAAAAGAGAAATTGCAACTTTGGAGAAGGCTTTGGAAAGGTGATTTAAAAAACTTTGAAAATTGTTTGTTGTTTTTAATATGAGAAGAAGATCTGGGCTCACTAACTTTATTTACTTCACTACTTATCTCAAGAATATTTTTAGTGCATCACTTTTATCATAGGAAAAAAGCTTAATTTCTTTTAGTGTTCAAGTAAAACAAATGAGATGATTTTGGATCAAATCTTGAGATCTTTCTTAACACAACATTAAAAATAGAATGTTAAACCATCAAGCGAGAGGAAGCAAGTATGTAATAAAAATGATCTAACAATAGTTGTGCCTTGAAAATCTAAGTTTTAAAAGAAGAGCATCATCATGAGCTTTCAAGAATAAAATTTAACTTTAGGCATTATGATTCAAGAGAGTTCTTCCATCAAATTCAATCGAAAGAGATGAGGTAGAAAATATCAATTAGTGAGCCCAGAAAATGATTTAGCTACTCATTATGAAATGGAAACAAACAAGAAATTGACAATTAAAGACAAACATACCGAATTCAAGTTGAGTTGGAATAGCAAGTAGAAGCTCATTTGATTGTCACTTCAAAGACGAATCACACACTCAATTCCACTCTTCTCTCTTTTCTGGTCTAAACTAAAAAAAGAATAAAGAGGAGAAACAACTTCTCCAAGCTATCTAACAATATTCCTAAACCCTAAAAATGAACAATAAATTTAATCCTAGTCCTCGCTAAATTTTCAGTATAAAACCCTACCTTTTATAGGCAAAAACCAAAGGGAAGGGAGTGAGGAGATAAGGGGAGCAAACGCTCCCCTTATCTCCACCAACAAGCCGCGGATCCGCGGCCTGGATGTGGCCAATTGGCCACATCCAGGTGGAGAGATGGATGGCGTGGATTTGGGCTCCCTTTTGTCTTACTGGTTTCACTGTTGCAACTCCCAGATTTGACGAAACGATATTTGATTTATTGGCTTCAACCGCTTGATTCAGGAAGATTCATTTCAACCGATTTTCAACCTCTTTGATTTGCCAAGATCTGCCCTGATTCTCTAATTTTGAATTTATTCTGAATTAAATGGGCTTTTGGGCTCGTTTCTCTAGCCTATCCTTTAGCAATGGGCCTACATTTTATAAAGAACAATAGGACTTATTAATATGATTTATTTAGATGACAAGCATGGAAATATGACAATATGTATGCACTATATGTGACCGATCATTATGTAATGCCGGGTTGGTAATATCTGAATTGAAAGAGGATGGAGTGAAATATGGATTTGAGTTATAATCAGAATAATTGTAATTATAATCTATTTTCACAAGAATAAACAAAAACAAACAAATAAACAAACAAGAAAATAAAGAAAAATCTAGCTTATGTTAAGGTAGAGCTTAGACCTGACGACTCCTAACTGTTAATTATCCACAAGAGGTATATTACAGATCCTGACCACAAGTTAATCGGTCAGGTAGGGCAAGATTGGTGGAAGGTATCCGTACCTAGATAATGGGCCTAATTACGTCAAACCACCAGCCTTCGGAGTTTCGCCCCTCAATCTCCAACTTTAGACACCGATTTGGCAAGAGTCAACTTCTAACAACTTTCCCCTTACGTCAATCCCTATTTGAGTCCGAGATGTCCCTAGGGCCAACGTCTACTCAATTTTATGTTAGGCTGTGTTAGTGAGTGAGAAATAATTTTTGGGCTAAGGGAGGGTAATGACTTCCCCACCATATCTTGTTGAAGGAAATGACCTTAATCTTTTTAGTGCAGTGTACAAGTATAAAGCAAAAGGTAACACTCAAGCAATATGAGTCACTCAAATATATTTCCTAAACTATATGCAATGCACACATTCCTTTGCTCCAGCACTCTTTAACAGTAATGTAAAGAAACGAAATAGACAGTGCCCTAAGATGCAAGAGTCTAAATGTTTTTTAGCATTTACAAAGCAACAAGTTACTGTTGATTAGAAATATATACAGAGTGAGTTAAATAGATAAAGTAATAACTACAGAGAGCTAATCTATGAAAAGCAGCCTGCAAGAGACTACAGTTAGTAGTTCACTACGGTTGTAGGCTCTGATGCTCTGCCTTCTTGGATAGAGGCACAGAGTAGCAATATCTCCAATGCAACTCATAGTTTTCTGTAATTAGGCCCTGTACATCGAAACGAAGAAGAAAAAAAGATTAATTCGTTAAAGTAAATTAAAAAGAAAGAAAACTTATCGTCCCTCCCCGGCAAACGGTGCCAAAATTATGATCGACCCAAAACTGCATAAGAAATTACAGACTTTTAGAACAGTGCTAGGTCCTCAATTCTACCATGTAGTCTAGGGCTAACGGGTCGTGATCCACAAGGAGGGACAGTGATGGAAGCTTTATGTAAGTTTCTTCTTTTAATTTACCAAAACTATTTAATACTTACCTTCTCAGTTTATAAAAAAAAATAAAAATGTTAAGTAAGAAGTAGATGGTAGAAGAAGAGATGATGGTATTGTTGTTGTTTTAATTATAAAAGAAAAAGAAACAAAAAGAGATAAAGAAAAGTGATTATGAAAAAATTAGAAATAAAAGAGAATATTTACCCTTTACTGTTTGAATCATAACGAAAATTTACCTTAACATGAAGTAAAGCGAGGTAATAGAAAAGAATAAAGAAAAGCAAGGCTTCAGTGAGAACGAGCACAATGAAGAAAAGTAGAAAACCTTCATTGATTGTCACCTTCAATATAAGCTTCTTAAAGAAAAGATTACAATAGCATCACTCTACAATAACTCTTCCTCTCTTTGAATCATGTAACTCTCTCTAGCCTAAAAATAAAATAAAAATAAAATAAAAATTACAATGAAGAAGAAAAAAAACTTAAACAAAATCTCTCTTGAATGGTGCTCCTTCTGCCTTCGAGGTATGAGGGTATTTATAAGAGAAAATCAGAGGGATAGAAAGCGTATGAAGATAGGGAGAGCTAGCTATTTCTGAATTTGAATCCTCCCCTTATCTCCAAACTTGATTTGATTTATCCAAAAATTTAATTCTGATCTGTAGCTTATTGGTGTGTTGATTGCTGAATATTACTTATCAAATGATAGAATTCAAAAGAGTGATCAACAGAAGAATTGTACCCCTTCAAGTTTTCTTTCTACAGCATCTTGAATCATCAGATTTTAGTTTTTGTAACGAAAGTTATGATTAAAATGCTAAACTGTATTCAACATGAATCTGAATCTAAATTGCTTCATCTTATTCGTTGATCTTCTCCCTATCCATTTATCCTCTTGAATTTTCAATTTGTCTTTTAGAATTGATAAGATATTCATTTATCTTCAGTAAAACGATAGGGTCTTCGAACAATCCGTTTTTTTCCTTGAAATGAGATGATATTATCTTACCTGATAAATTTAGTTTTCAGATAAGATAGCTTCTATAACCTTTAGATTTGAATCAATCCCCATTGATTTGAACTTTGATTAAATTGGATAAATCTGTCAATCTCTCTCTTTTCTTTCTTAATCACCCTACACGCCACTAGACATGAAAATATATTAATAGCAGAGTTTTATTTAAATATAAATGCAGAAAAGTGACACATATGATATTAAAACATGTAATGCACGTCTGTGATAAAAATCAACTGAAAATAGATTTGAAAAGAAAGAACTTAAAGATTGGAAGCTAGAAAAAATTTCTCTTTTAAAATAAATTTGAAAACTTGTAAACTTATGTTATCTTGTTGTATGAAAACTAAAACCTATGACCCATATATATAGGCAATGAATAAATATCATTTGTTATTATACCAGGTCATTTGGGGTGTGTTTAGACACTTGGAAACCAAAAATGCCCATTGGAATCAACTAAAAACAAAATAGATCTAGAAATTAGCCGTTATAGATAATTAGCAGGCTGCCCTTCAGTTCAAAAGGGAAAAACAAAATGTCGGTCGATCAGGTCAGTCGACCGACCCTAACTAAGAGTTAGGGTCTCTCAGTCGGTAGCGATCGACCGCAAGGGTTAGCGATCGACCGGTCGTCAACCGACAACATGCACAAACGTGCACGCCCCCTTAGCCAAAGGCCAAGTCGACCAGGCGGTCGACCGTTTTGGCCTAAAATGGGCACCGGTGGACCGTCCCATCGATCGACTTAGCCTGAAATAGTTTTTTGGATATTTTTTGGGTTTCAAACTTTTTTCAAAATAGTTTGTATTGGTTTATAAGTAATATAGCAATGTATAGGTAATGGAATACATGTTCTAAACTTGTTATAAAATTTTGAAAAAATTAGGAGATATGTATCAAAACCAAACATGCAAAAATATCAATAATATCAAAACTTGTATTTTTTGAAATCGTGTATTTTTTGTGTGTAACTTCTTGAGCATCACAACTATATTTTACACTTTAACACACTAATAACTTATAAGGCTCTAGGCGACTACAAGAACTTCAAACGGGCTTCGCCATTAGCGACGTCGAATGTTTTAAGTTTTAATCCCGTACTTGAGTCTTCAACACCTTCCTTTAGAGGAAGAAAACTTTTTAAATTCTTAGAACCCTGAAATATACTTAAACACTTGAACTTGATTTGTACTAAATAACCACATGTTTTGTTATCATCAAAACCATAAAACTGGGTGATCGGAACTTGAGCCAACATAATGTTCATTGTCACATTCTCGTATTTTATCTTAAATAAACTCTGCTATTTAATCATATTTATCATTTAATTTTGTGCAGGTATTTACTAACGGAAATGGAAAAGAAACAAGCCCAAAGCCCATTTAAATTCTGATTTAAATGAAAATCAAGGATTGGGACAAATATCCATGAGATCAACTAAAGATTAGAGCAAAATAAAAGATCACACCAAATGAAAATCGGTTAAAATTTGAATTTTTATAAATCCATTTCTGTTAGCTAAAGATCCATTAAGGTATCGACAAATTCAGAGCCAAAACTGAAAAACTCTTTGGATAAAAGGAGTCAACAGGAGAACAAAAAGTATAATTTTCGCGGCTGTCAAGAGATAAGGGGGAGCGTTTGCTCCCCCTATCTTCTTACTCCTTCAACCCTTCCATTTCGCCTATAAATACTGAGATTTCTGAAGGCCTGAGGAGACGAGTGAGCAGAGATAGATTTTAGGCTAGGTTTTTACTCTAGTTTAGTTTATGATTTTTTTCAATGTAATTTTTGTTTTATATTTATGTAACTCAGAGGAGAGAAGAGTTTCATGAGAAAATGTGAGTGAAGCATGTACTAAGAGTGACACCGTATATAGTATTCTCTCTCTTTTATCGTTACTTCATTTAATCAAAAGTTACATTTTTATGTTCTTCTTCTACTACTATTTTTTTTTTTTGATGATAATTCAAGTGAGTCGAATAGCATCGGTATTGTCTTACCTTTGCGAGTGCCATCGATAGCTTATGACGATGGATTCCTCCCCAAAGTTGTAGTCTTGATGATGTAATGTGAACGGGGATAGAATTAGATCTTATGAGTTATGGTTGATCGCCTCCAAATCAAGGTAAACGTGCCAACGATCTAAGGTAAGTCATCGTCCAAAAGAAGTAAGTATTTCTAGGTTTCTTCTTTTCTTTCAATTCATTAGTTTAGAACACTTTAAAAAACAAATCTCTCCTCTTCTTTACTCTTTTTACTTCTTTCTTTAACTTAGTTTCTCTTTTACAAAATCATCATCTTCTCCAATCTTCTACTTTCTTCCTAACTTAACCATAAATTTTTTTTTTTTTTAAAAACAAAGAAGAACCTTTAACCAGTTTAAATAACCTAAAAGAGAACTTACAACAGGCTTTCATCACAAGTCCCTCTTGTGGAACATGACCTACATAGCCACTTGTTATTGTTGTAGAGTTGAGAACCTTACACTATCTATTCTCTATTTCTAAACTCTGTATTTTTGTGCACAGGTTTATCTCAATCAAATTTTGGCACAGTTGCTAGGGAGGGGCGGTAAGTTTTTTTTCAAAGTTTATTTAAACGTTTAACTTTCTTCTCTATTTTGTGTGTAGGGGGTGATTTTAAGAAAATAATAGCTGCAGATACATATAAGTGGCTCTAGGACTCTACTCTAGAAAGCAAAGCCCAGAAGCTCTCTGTTTTACCATGAAAACACAGTCAAATTCGCGTTTACGTGGCAAACAGAGTTGACTGCTAACTCTGTTTGATTGCAGAGTGATTGAATTTCATTTCTTAGTCTTCTGCAGTATTTTATTTTTTTATTTAACCTACTCTGCACATGTTTCTAACCTCAACAGTAACATGGTTGCTTTGTAAATGTTAAAAAATGTTTAGACTCTTGCATCTTAGGGCATGTGTCTAATTTCATCTAACATTACATTACTATTGAAGAGTGCTGGAGTAAAGCTACGTATGCATAACATGTAGCATTAGAAAACACATTTTGAGTGATTCATATTGCCTAAGTGTTGCTTATACTATATAATTGTACACTTGCACTAAATTGAATTAAGGTTTGTCCTAGAAACAAGATAAGGTGGGAAGTCATTATCCTCCCTTAACCCATAAACAATCTCCTCATCACTAACCTAAGCTTAACTTAAAATTGAGTAGACGTTTGCCCTAGGGACATCTCGAATTCAAAGAGGAGACTGACCTAAGGGGAAAGTTGTTAGAGTTTAACTTTTGTCAAATTGGTGTTCAATGTTAGGGATTGGGAGGTGAAACTTTAGAGTACAGCAGTTTCACATAATTAGGCTTATTGCTTAGTCACAGATACCTCCCACTGGTCTTGTCCCTACCTTACCTATTAACTTGTGATCAAATTGCTGCAATATATTCCCATGGACAGTCTAACCAGTTAGGAGCCATCTAGGTCTAAGGTTTACCCTAACTTAGGCTAGATTTTTCTTTTCTTTTTTGTTTGTTTATTTGTTTGTTTTTTTTGACATCTTTTGAAGGTTCACTTAGAGGGGGGGTGAATAGGTGATGGCTAATCTAATGGCACTAAATGCCAAATAATGCGAAAGTACAAACTATTATGACCTAAACTAAACTCTTAAACTAAACACCACGTATAACACAAGAGTATAGCCGAATTCCCCGTGAAGGGCTCTGGACTAACTCCTCTAGATTCCCCTAGATAAGGGTTGAGGTGTCGCGTTGGCTCTCTTGATTAAATACAAGTGTTAGCAAACAACCCAAGCATGTATATCAAATAAGCACACAATATATATCAAGCATGTAAAGATAAACACAATAGAAGCATGCAAGATATAAACAAGAGACAAAGAGAGAGAGTGTGAGCAATCGCAAACACAAGGGATTTGTTTCGAGGTTCGAGCACACTTGCTCTACATCCCCGCCTTCGACACACGAAGGATTTCCACTATAATCGATCCCACCGGATCACTCGGTGCCGCAACACCTACAAGCTCTCGGACTCCCTAGTCCGTACACACCGCAAGCCCACCGGCTCGCCGAGGCCGCACCTCAAACAAGGAGTTCGCACCCGAACCCGAAACACCGAGTCCCCACTAGGACCCGAAACAATGCGAACACAACCGTCCGCCTTCTCAAAGGAATAAAGTAGAACTTTGGTGATCACAACTCTTGATCACCTAAAATCCTCTCACAACAAATCCCTATAGGTAGATATAGCAATGGATGGCTCAAGTGTTGTGTGAGAAAACAAGGATGAGAATGGTGGAGGAAAACTCAAGAAATCTCATTTTAACACTCTTGATAAAAACTCCCCTGTTGATGGAAGTACTAGCTCTAAATCAAGTGGAGGAAAACCTCTAAATGTTTCAGGAAAAATTGGTGAAAACCCCCTTGAAAATCTTGTTGAAAAACAATGCCCAAACCCCCAAATTTATAGGCTCAGAAAAACTAGCCATTGGGTTCTGTCAGGCCTGTCGGTCGACCGCCCAGTCGACCGGCCAACGGTCATATTTCAGACCGTTTGAGCCATCGGTCGACCGGTCGTCGACCGAACCAGGATACAGAGAGCAACTCTCTGTCCGGTCGACCGCTCAGTCGGCCGGGGCCTTTCCAGAGAGCAGAACTCTCTGGACAGTCGACCGGGTCGGTCGACCGGCCATCCTGCAGAATTGGTGTGCACGTCTGTGCACGTCGGTCGACCGGGTCGGTCGACCGGCTGAAGCCAGGTCAGGTCTGAACTAGGGATTAAAAACTTGGTCTTTTGGCTCACATAAAAATCCCATAAATTCACAGAAAATCTACAAAAATAGTTTTACCAATATACTTTGATAACAAACATGCTTGCACAAAATCAAGGCATGTTACAAATGATTTGGACTATTTTTGTAATATGGAAAAATGGCTTAAATGAAAACAGTATTTTTTCAAACTTGATTTTTCCAAACTTTGTTTTTCCAAAACATCTCCAAATACAAAAATAAGATATTTAAACAACTTTGAAAGCATATGGTGTATGGATATGATCCACTACATAAATATGGTGAAATATCTATGTTTTTGACATTAAGCTCTAAACTTGGTTTTGGTTAAAAAGGCAAGAATATAGGAAATTCAAGTTACATGTTTTAACCAAAAGAATCAAAACGGTATTTTCCAAATTGAAAATTCTAAAACTCTTTCCAAAACTTGATTTTTCTAAAACTAAAATTCTTTTTTGAAAACATTCTAAAACAATAGAGAGTGTGTGTGTGTATGTGTACTTGAGCAATCCACCAACTACTCTATCCTTTACATTTTAACTAAAAATAAAATCTTCTAAAAACACCTAGACACAAGTCTTCATCTTCTTGAAGTCTTCACTTGAAGCCTTCTCATCTTCTTGACTTGGTCCAAACACGATCCAATGGCTCTTGGATCAAACCGTGCTAGCTCCAAAACTTGACTTCAAATCCTTTGTTGAAGCTATGCACCTACTAAGATCTTGATCATAAATCTGTCACTAATTAAATACAAGATCATTAGTACTATAACTACATGAGTTGATCATCATCAAAACTAGAGTGATGGGCCTTTGGGCCAACAATCTCCCCCTTTTTGATGATGACAAAACTCATGAAGTTATATATACATGGATTAAAGTAAAGCCTCAAAGAAACTCCCCCTTAACTCATGCATAACAAATAAACAAAATAAATATGCAATAAGGCACATAAATATGTATGCAAATGTAGGAGTAAACATGCTAATCAAGCATAAAACAAAAATTCTTTTTTCTCTATTTGCACAACAAAACATATATGCATAAACATAAATCCTTTAACCACAAAAGCATGCATATATACCAAATACCTCTCCCCTTTTTGTCAATCATCACAAAGGGGTTAAAGTAAAACAAAATCATCAAATTTTTCTCCCCCTTTTTGTCCGAAACAAAGAACCAAAGAAGGGGTAAACCAAACAAATCAGTAAATGGTTATATGCGATATACATTCATGAAGAGGAAGAAGGTAAAGTAACTTCCCTACACATATACATTACATGAAAGAGGGATGACAAGCCATAATTCACATAACGTATAATATGTAATGCATAAGAGGAGATGTGAAGCTCCCCTACACACGTGTACCACATAAAGAAGAGTTGTCAAGCTCCTCAATATACAATACACTCAACATGAATCTATATGTAAAAGAGATGTTAAGCTCTCCTTGCATATAGGCAATACAAATCAAAACATATTTTTTTTTTGTTAATTTTTCTTTATTAAAACATTTTGAGATATCAAATAAACATAATTTTTTTTTAATTTTGATACCAATTTTAAAACATAATGCATAAGCTTAAAAAAAATTTGAAGTAAGCTTAGCATAAATAAAGTTTGTGCTTTTAAACATGTAAATCGATTTTAACTTAAGCACAAAAACAAATCATATATATGTATGAAGAATGATTATACCAATTGAAATTGATACATACATATATAAGAAAACAAAATATGAGTATATACAAAAATAGAGTCAAATTGATACCAATTGAAACGATTCAATGATACCAATTGAAACAATAATAGGATCACGTGTATATCTCATAAACATTGAAGAATAAATAACTAGTTAAATTATTTTTAGAAAAACTAGTTAAAGATCCTTCAAAAACATGAAACCAAATCATATGTTTTCATGAATCATATCAAATACACAAAAATTGACACTCAAAATCGATGAAGCTCAAAAATATGTTCATGAACCAATGTCATGACAAAACAAATAAAGTAGAGTGTACAAGAATCATGTATATAGCATGAAAATAGTCATTAAGGCTCAAAAACACAAATATCATTTTATCAAACAAATCATGAAAATTCATTTTTCATTAAAACAAAACAAACTTCCAGGTATATGTATGATTTATCTAAATCTAACAATATGCATACATATCCCAAACATAAAAGAGTCTATTAAAGATATTTAAATGAAGGCAAGAGACTCAAAAAGGATATACATGTATATTTATTAGATTTGAATAAAAATTACATATACATGAAGTAAAACATGAAAATAGGCAAAATAAGTATAAATGAGAGAATCATTAAAACTAGTCTACACATGTGCATATAGTGGGTACAAATGAGCATGAAGTACAAACATATATGAATCAATTTGTTTTCACTATTTTACATGTATAAATACAAGTTTTGATAAAAACTACATTTAAACTAGTATTTACCACATGAAGCACAAAAATACATAAACATGAACATGCTAAAAATGTCACATATGAAATAAGCATGTAAAATAAATTAGGAGTTTAGAAATAGTTACCAAACCAAGGACTACTCCAAATCTCCAAACATGGTTGTTGTCCCACCAAAACCTCCTAGATAGCAGTGCATCAAATAAAAGTCCTTGTAGTCCATGCAACCACCACCAAGGCACCATCCCTCTCACGTCGTGTGAGAGCCCTCACCTACATCAAAAACACAAGGTGGGGGTTTTGGTACCCATTTTCTTTTGGGTCCTTGGGGGTTAGCTTTATAAGGCACCCAAACATTTTTATTAGCAAAATTTAAATGATGCATCTTATCAAAATAAAACTTTGCTAAATGGCCTTTGCGGCCACAATGTGTACATTTGTACACCTTAGGATGATTATGTGTATGTGTATGATCGTGGCGTGCAACATAAGCATATGCATGAGAGTGATGTGCATGAATGTGTGGAGTTTGTTTCTTTGTAAACAAAGACCCCAATCTAGAATGATTAAAAGCACAAGAGCTCAAAGTGGAGCTCAAACTATTAATTTTATTTTCAAAACATTAATCTCACTAGTGGTGGCATGCAAAGCATGGTGAGATATAGAATCATTTTTCTTGTTCTTTTTAGAAACAAAATCTTTTTCTTTTTCAACAATTTTTCTTTTTAAAGAGTTATTTTCTTGAAAAGCAATTTCCTTTTGTTTTTCCACCAAAACAATTTCATTTTTTCAAAATCATATTTTCTTCACACAAATCATTCAATTTAGACATCAAGGAAATACTTTCATTTTTCAAATCATTATTTTCTTTTTCTAAACATGCAGTTTTATTTCTAAATGAATCATTTTCCTTATGCATGCAATCAAATTTCTTTTTCAAATTTTTATTATCTTTCTTAAGCATGTCATATTTTTCAAGCAATAGTTGACAAAAAAATGTGAGCTCATCATATGACATGTTATCATCTTCTAACTCGGATTTGGTGTTTACCTCAAGGGGGTTATCCCCTTGGACCATATAGCACAAGTTGGAGGTGTCACTTCCAACATCCGAATTGCTCCCTGCATAATATAATCCTTTTCGTCAAGGGAGGTGATGATGTTCCAAGCTACAAAAGCCGAATCAACATTAGCAACCCTAGATAAATAAACATCATTTAGGGTAGATCTTAAAGTATGTAGGACTTTTGAATTGGCCTCAATATACTTGCTATTGTTAATATATGAATCATTAGTGGTAGCAAGATAAACATGAATGCCTAGGGCCTTGAGGTACAAAGACATCTTAACCTTCCATGTAGGGATGTTAAGGATGTCAAAGGTGGGTGGTGACATGAAGTCCATGGTGTGTGTACAAAAAATAGTGATTAGCCTAAAATGAGGATCTTTAACTCTAGGTTGTGAGACCCAAATTCAGAGCACTTGGCTCTGATACTAATTGAAGGTTCACCTAGAGGGGGTGAATAGGTGATGGCTAATCTAATGGTCACTAAATGTCAAATAATGCGGAAGTACAAACTAATATGACCTAAACTAAACTCTTAAACTAAACACCACGTATAACACAAGAGTTTAGCCGAATTCCCCGTGAAGGGCTCTGGACTAACTCCTCTAGATTCCCCTAGATAAGGGTTGAGGTGCCGCGTTGGCTCTCTTGGTTAAATACAAGTGTTAGCAAACAACCCAAGCATGTATATCAAATAAGCACACAATATATATCAAGCATGTAAAGATAAACACAATAGAAGCATGCAAGATATAAACAAGAGACAAAGAGAGAGAGTGTGAGCAATCGCAAACACAAGGGATTTGTTTCGAGGTTCGAGCACACTTGCTCTACATCCCAGGGGGAGAATGTTGGAACCTAACAAGTTCAAGATGTTGAAGCCTCTCAAATTGCAAGATTTTGATGATGGACAAACACTTCTACCTCATGATGATTGCTCTACCTCAGATGAAGATTATTGAAGATTTTTGGTGATTTTGGAAAGTTGTTGTGTAACTTAGAAAAATATGAAAAGCCTTGATAACTTACACACAAATCCTTTCCTAGTCGACTTGGCCTATTGATATAGTCGACTAACCCAACTTAGTCGACTTGCCAAAAACCTCTAGTCGACTAGTCCATTCCAAAACCAAAATCCTAACTCTCTGTTTGGACTCTGAATGCAAATTAGTCGACTTGACTTTCCTACCTAGTCGACTAACAGATACTCTAGTCGACTAACCCAGTTTCCAAGTCGACTAATATTAGATACAAAAATTATCCAACTCTCTGTTTCTTTCTGAATCAAAACTTAGTCGACTACACCAAATTCCTAAGTCGACTAACAAAGTTTATAGTCGACCAACAGACATTTCTAGTCGACTATATTCAGTTATCCAGAAACCAATTTTTCCAATAGACATATCCCTAGTCGACTAATCTCTAAACCTAGTCGACTAATAGTTGAAGTTTTGCCTAGACTAGTCGACTAACTCAGTATCCTAGTCGACTATAGGCAGTTTCTGACTGTTGGACAGTTTCTCTTATCTGATTCATTTGGCAACGTTTTCCAACGTTTAAAATGTCTGAATTGGTTCCATAACTACCCTAACTGACCCTAGTCTACAGTTATAAATAGGGAAGTTATTCCTAAGGCCATTACCAATTCATTCCATCAGTTTTCCAAAAGAAAATTTCCAGAAACCTGAAAACTGAATCTCCAACTTCAGTTCTTCACCAAAAGCCATTTCCCTTAGTGAAGGATTCTGAAGTTCAACTTTCCTATACTGAACCTTGTCCACTACACATTTGTATCAAGGCTATAGGAAATCATTGTATTCATTTCAAAGAAGATTTTGTATAAGGCGTCTTCTTGGGAGTAGAAGAAAGTTGTACAAGGCGTGTTCTCTTGGTGGAAGAGAAGTTGTGCACATTTGACAAAGGGTGTTTGTCAAGTGGTGTACAAGGCATTTGTTGTGGGTGTACACAAGTAAAGAAAGGGAAAATCTCAAGCATTTTGCTTGGGGACTGGATGTAGGTCACAAGGACCGAACCAGGATAAATCTCCGTTGTTTGCGTTTGTATTTTCTGTGTTAATCTTGTGATTACTTTAATTTCTGCAAGTAGTTTGTTTAATTTTTTATAAACACTATTCACCCTCCCCCTCTAGTGTTGTGTTGCTTTGATTATAGATCCTACATTTGGTATCAGAGCAGGTTCAAGGCAACAACCATACAAGGATGGCAACGGAGTTCACATCATCCCAATTCAAAGAGGGGCATTCTACACAACGACCACCGCTATTTGACGGAACCAATTACAATTATTGGAAGTGTAGAATGAAGATCTACTTGCAGTCGCTCAACTACGATCTTTGGAACATTGTAGAAGCATCATACACCAAGCCTACAACCAACTACGACGCTTGGAATGAAGATCAAAAGAAGAATGCAAATCTTGATGCCAAGGCGATGAACGCTCTATTTTGTGCCTTAACCAAAGAAGAGTTCAATCGTGTGTCAACATCCACTTCTGCACATCAAATTTGGCATACACTTCAGGTAACACACGAAGGTACGAATAAAGTTAAAGAATCTAAAATTTCTGTCTTGTACACAGATTTGAATTGTTCAAGATGAAGGAGAATGAAACCATATCCGAAATGGTTACAAGATTCACCGACATCACCAATACTCTTGCATCCCTTGGAAAGGACTACACTCAAGTTGAAAGAGTCCGTAAGATCCTTCGAGCACACACCGGAATGGGAGAAGAAGACAACCGCAATTGAAGAGGCGAACGATCTCTCCACTATGACATTAGAAAACC
Source organism: Agave tequilana (assembly GCA_038442645.1). NCBI lineage: Eukaryota > Viridiplantae > Streptophyta > Magnoliopsida > Asparagales > Asparagaceae > Agave > Agave tequilana. The sequence continues at coordinate 22,471 of JAVJIF010013882.1, forward strand.
TAATCGGTAATCTAATGGCATATGAAGTGCAAATAGAAGAAAGAAAGAAGGACGAACAACAACATCAATCCAAGAAGAAAGTTCTTGCCTTCCATGCAACTTCAGATACGGACAATTCGGATGAAGATGAAGAAGAAATGGCCATGCTTTCAAGAAAGTTCAAAAGGTTTTAAAACAGGTAAGTATAATAAGAATAAAGATACTAACGATATTCCTACTTGTTTTAAGTGTAACAAACCAGGCCACATGAAGAAGGATTGTCCATTGATGAAATCAAAAGAACACTTCAAGACTTTCAACAAGTCCAACAAGTTCAACAAGTTCAACAAGAAGAAGAAAGCCTTTCAAGCAACATGGGATGATAGCGACTCATCTTCCTCTGACGAAGAAGAAGCAACGGAAACCGCCAATATCTGCTTCATGGCCCAAGAAGATGAGGTACAAGATTATGATGATTTATTAGAAGCCTTTAATGAACTTTATAATAATTTCAAAAATGAAAATATTAGAAATAAAGTTTTAATAAAGGAAAATGAAAGAATCATTCATGAAAATGCATGTGTTGTTTCTCAAACATCTTCTCTTAGTTCTCAAAATGAAGATTTTGAAAAAGTTATTGCATCTTTAAAAAAGGATAATGAAATTTTCTTAAAAGAAATTCTTTACTTAAAAAGGAAACTATTTCTTTAAATTCTAGAATTTCTATTTTAGATAAAGACATGATTGTTTTCAAAATTAAGTATGAAGATCTTTTGAAAAATGTAACAAAGTTTAATAAGGAAAAGAGAATTTAAATGTTTATTATCTTCTCAAAAGATGTCTAACAATCATTTTGGTCTTGGTTTTCAAAAGATAAGATGTATAAACCTACTCATGTTGGTATTGGATTTTCAAAAAACCAATTTTGTAAAATCACACATCTTCATAATAATAATTCTTTTGTGAAAAAAATACTATTTCAAAAAGAATTAGATGCAAATATATATGGGTCCTAAGAATCTAAATAATGTTGATAAAAATGTTTATATTGCATCTTATATACATGATGTGTGTAATTCTAAGAATTATGTTTATACTAACAAGTGGAAACCAAATTCCAATTGGATTTGGGTTCCTAAAGGCTAATCTTTTTCAGACCCTATCATGATGGGTACCATATATTTGTTTTTATCTTATAGGTACCTATAAAGAAAAGTGGATACTTGATAGTGGGTGTTCCCAAACACATGACGGACATATGCAACTACTATCTTCCGTTCAAATCAAAAAGGGAGGTACAGTGATATTTGGAGACAAAACAAAGGAAAAGTTATTGGTACCGGCATAGTTGGTAACATTTCAAAACCCCTTATTGAAAATGTTCTTTTGGTAAGAGGTTTAAAACACAATCTATAAGTATTAGTCAATATGTGATAAGGGTTACAAAATTGTTTTTGAAAAAGATGCTTGTCTTATTTATGATACTAATATGAAAGATATTTTATTCAAAGGTTTTCGAAACAATAACATTTATGAATTATCAATAACATGCATGTCTTCAAATGATAATTTATGTCTACTTGCTTCACATAATGATTATTTTTTATGGCATAAAAGATTTGGTCATTTAAATATGAAAACTATTTCTAAGATTTCTAAATTTGATTTAGTTAAAGGTCTTCCAAAAATTGCTTTTAAAAAGGATTATTTTTGTGATCTTGTCAATTAGGAAAACAAGTTAAATCATCTTTTAAATCAAAAGATTTGGTTTCTACAAAAAGACCTTTAGAATTATTGCATTTGGATTTATTTGGTCCTACTCGTGTTTCTTCATTAAACAAGAGTAGATATGTTTTTGTCATTGTTGATGATTATTCACGTTTTTCATGGGTAATTTTTCTTAAAAATAAAAATGACACTTTTGATGAATTTGTAAGTTTTTGTAAAAGAATTCAAAATCAAAAGTCTCTAAACATAGTCACTATTCGAAGTGATCATGGAGGAGAATTTGAGAATGAATCTTTTTCAAATTTCTGTGATAAGTATGGTATTACACATAATTTTGCATTTCCTAGAGCATCTCCTCAAAATGGTGTTGTAGAGAGAAAGAATAGGACTTTGCAAGAATGTGCTAGAACTATGCTTATGGATAGTAACTTACCAAAATATTTTTGGGCTGAAGCTATTGCTACTGCTTGTTATGTTTTAAATCGTGTGCTTATTCGACCTTTTTTAAATAAAAATCATATGAATTGTTTCATAATAGGATTCCAAAAGTTTCTTATTTTAAGATTTTGGATGTAAATGCTTTATCTTAAATACAAAAGATGCTTTAGAAAATTTGATGCTAGATCCAATGAAGGTATTTTGGTGGATACTCTACTCATAATAAAGCATATAGAATTTTTAATAAGAAAACATTTACTATTGAAGAATCATTACATGTTAAATTTGATGAATCCTTGACTAAACATGTTTCTAATACTTCTCCACATGATGATGATCATATCATAGATACTCCTAATGATAATATTGTTATATCTTCTGTTGATACTAACATTTCTAAGGATGAAGAGATTCCTACCGAGTTACCGAAAGCCTATGTTGAAGTAAGGAATCATCCACAAGATTGGTGATTGGAGATATAAATCAAGGCGTTCAAACGAGATCCAAGTTGAACTACATGACACAAATTGCCTTCATTTCACTCATTGAACCGAAGAATATCAACGAAGTATGTGCGGATGATTTTTGGATAATTGCCATGCAAGAAGAGTTGAACCAATTTGTAAGAAATGATGTTTGGGATCTTGTACCACGTCCTAATGATCATCCTGTCATCGGTACCAGATGGGTCTTTAAGAACAAACTCGATGAATCCGGTGAAGTCATTAAGAACAAGGCAAGGTTAGTAGCACAAGGGTACAATCAAGAAGAAGGTATTGATTTTGATGAAACTTATGCACCAGTAGCAAGACTTGAATTATTTATATTACTTGCTTTCTCATGTTTTTTAAATTTCAAACTTATCAAATGGATGTTAAAAGTGCCTTTTTAAATGGAATTATTAAGGAAACTGTTTATGTTGAACAACCTCCAGGTTTTGAACATGAAAAATTTCCAAACCATGTTTTTAAACTTAAAAAAGCTTTATATGGTTTAAAGCAAGCAACCCGTGCTTGGTATGATAGATTAAAAAGTTTTCTTTTAAATTCTGATTTTAAAATGGGAAGAGCAGATACTACTCTTTTTATTAAACATGTTAATAAAGATATCTTAATTATTCAGATTTATGTTGATGACATTTATTTGGTTCTACTAACGATAATCTTGTCAAGAATTTTCTAAGATCATGCAGAGTGAATTTGAGATGAGCCATATGGGCGAACTTACTTACTTCCTCGGTCTACAAATAAAGCAAATGAAGGATGGAATCTTCATTTCCCAATGCAAATATGCTAAGGAACTTCTAAAGCGATTTGGCATGGAAAATTCTAGTCATAAGAATACTCCAATGAGTACGACGACATTTTTAGACAAAGATGAAAATGGTAAGAATGTTGATCAGAAACTCTATAGAGGTATGATTGGTTCTTTACTATACATTACTTCAAGTAGACCTGATATTATGTTCAGCGTATGCTTATGTGCTAGATATCAGTCAAATCCTAAGGAATCACATATTAAAGCAGTGAAAAGGATCTTTAGATATTTAAATAACACAATCAAACTATGGTTTTATTTTATCCAAAGTCATGCACATTTGATTTATTATCGTATAGTGATGCTGATTTTGCTGGTTGTAAATCTGATCGGAAGAGTACTAGTGGTACTTGTCACTTTTTGGGACATTCACTAGTATCATGGTTCAGTAAAAAGCAAAATTCTGTGTCATTATCAACAACTGAGGCAGAATATATTGCTGCTAGTGTTGCATGTGCACAAATTATATGGATGAAACAGACCTTACTTGATTATGGCATGACTATCACAAACTCACCTATTATGTGTGATAATACCAGTGCTATAATTTATCTAAAAATCCTGTTCATCATTCACGTACCAAACATATTGATATTAGACATTTTTTTACGTGATCATGCTTTAAAAGGTGACATTTCATTAAATTTTATATCAACTGATAATCAAGTTGCTGATATATTCACAAAACCTCTGAAAGAAGATACTTTTATTAATTTAGAAGAGATTTGGGTATTTGTAATTTTTCAGATTTTTAAACATTTTTTTAGATTTTTCAAAGGCAGTTTTTACAAAAGTTAGTCGACTTACAACTTTTATTAGTCGACTTATAGAAGCCTTAGTCGACTTGAAATTTTACCTAGTCGACTCCTGTGAGAAACAGAAACTTCACTTTCTGATTTGTCAAAAGTTAGTCGACTATAGTAAATTACTAGTCGACTAGTCCTATTATTAGTCGACTAATCTTGTCCTGTAAGTCGACTAAAACTGTGACTTTTTGTTTTCTGTTTTCGGATTTCCACTTCAAACCCGACCCGATTTCTTTAAGTTAAGGATCCGTTTACTCTCTTTTTAATCCTACCCATTGATATATTTCCAGGATTAATCCCTACCCTTGTTTCCTTTCATTACCTTACTAAAACCCTAGTTTTTCCCTCATTCTCACTTCCAGCCGAGAGCCCTAGTCGACCAGCAGCTTTGGAGAAGAAAATCTGCAGGAGCCTTCCACAGTTGATTTCCTTCAAATTTCTCCTAGTTTCTTCTCAATCTTGGTATAAACTTTCTAATTTCAGTCCTTTACTTGTTTATCTACTGCTATCTTGCATCAAATTTAGTTTTCACCATGTCCAAATCAAAGAAAACTAAATTTACCCCTTCATCATCATCTACAACTGTTGACTTTAAGAAATTCCTTAAGAATTCAGGTCTAGAAGAGGATTACCATAGATTATCATCTTTAGACATCATTCAGGGAGATTTGTCAAGTATGATGATTTTATCAATATGATATCATGTCATTTTTGAGAAATTGTGGATTGTATAATATGTTTTCCCACTGAATTTAAACAAGCATATTATCCCTTCCTCATTTATCTGTTCTACACCAACTTAGCCTATGAAGATAATGAGGACGCTGTCCATCTTTATTCTTATGTTAAGGGTGTCCACTTGAAACTTTCTCCAAAGTCTATTGGCCGTATCCTATCAATTCCATTTACTGGCCTCTTACTTGATGAAATTGTTATGGATGATGAGGATGTCTTAAGTCAAATCTTTCTACTGGTCAAAGATTGCCAATGACCAATAATAAACTCAAACCTATTCCCCGTCTTATTGGTAGAATCCTCTCATATAATATCTGTCCCAAAACTGGTAGTTACAATTACTACTCCAGGGAATTATCCTCTTGTGTCTATGCTATTATGGCTGGACTCGAGGTTAATTGGGCTAAGATCATCTTGATACTATGGTCAAGTATCATTCTTCATTCCTTCCTTTTGGCGCCTTTTTGACACCTATTTTTCGGAAATATCATGTTGATCTAGCTTCCGAAACTAGTGTTGTTAAAATCTTTGAATTATTTGATAGTGCCGCCATACACCGCATGAAACTGTCTGATCCTCCTCCACAACATCCCCTCTTCACCTCCACATAGTCCCACTCAAGGTCCATCTTCCTCTTCACAACCTCCTATCAATGATCCACCTCCAACTCAACCACCTCCATATGCTGATGCATTCTACAATTCCATGTCTGCTCAAATTGCATCTATTCAAACCAAACAACAAGCTTTGCACGATTCTCAGTCTCAAATTCTTGAGAATCAATCTTTGTTGATGACTCGGATGGATTCCTTTGAATCGACTCAAGCGGCGATTCTGAGTCTTCTCAAGATCCATTTCCCGCCACCTCCTCCTCCCGGATCCGAGCATTGAAGACTTTGGCGTTGGTGTTTCTTTATGTTTTGCTTTTGAAACTCTTATGTATTTTTGTTTTTTGTTTAAAGACTATGTCAGTTTTCTTGTTTAAAGACTATGTATTTCTCTTTTGTAATAACAAAGGGGGAGAATTAGTGTTATGTGATATGTGTATCTGGTTATCTGTGTTATGTGCTCTGTGTATCCATGATATCTGTGTATCCATGTTATATGTTTCTATGTGTTCTGTTAATATTCTGTTAGCTTTGTTGGCAACTGGTTATGTTCTGAAAATTCCAATCTGAAAATTCTGCATGTTATGTGTTGTGCAACTTTGTGACAAAATCAAAGTTATTTGACATATATATGTTATGGATACTAACATATGACCATGCAGGTGCAACTTAACATTTTCTGCAAGGGCAATATATTTTTTATAACCTAGTTACTGCAGGGGAGTTTTGTTGCAGGGGAGTCATCATAAACATATGTTGTCATCATCAAAAGGGGGAGAATGTTGGAACCTAACAAGTTCAAGATGTTGAAGCCTCTCAAATTGCAAGATTTTGATGATGGACAAACACTTCTACCTCATGATGATTGCTCTACCTCAGATGAAGATTATTGAAGATTTTTGGTGATTTTGGAAAGTGTTGTGTAACTTAGAAAAATATGAAAAGCCTTGATAACTTACACAAATCCTTTCCTAGTCGACTTGGCCTATTGATATAGTCGACTAACCCAACTTAGTCGACTTGCCAAAAAACCTCTAGTCGACTAGTCCATTCCAAAACCAAAATCCTAACTCTCTGTTTGGACTCTGAATGTAATTAGTCGACTTGACTTTCCTACCTAGTCGACTAACAGATACTCTAGTCGACTAACCCAGTTTCCAAGTCGACTAATATTAGATACAAAAATTATCCAACTCTCTGCTTCTTTCTGAATCAAAACTTAGTCGACTACACCAAATTCCTAAGTCGACTAACAAAGTTTATAGTCGACCAACAGACATTTCTAGTCGACTATATTCAGTTATCCAGAAACCAATTTTCCAACAGACATATCCCTAGTCGACTAATCTCTAAACCTAGTCGACTAATAGTTGAAGTTTTGCCTAGACTAGTCGACTAACTCAGTATCCTAGTCGACTATAGGCAGTTTCTGACTGTTGGACAGTTTCTCTTATCTGATTCATTTGGCAACGTTTTTCAATGTTTAAAATGTCTGAATTGGTTCCTTAACTACCCTAACTGACCCTAGTCTACAGTTATAAATAGGGAAGTTATTCCTAAGGCCTATTACCAATTCATTCCATCAGTTTTCCAAAAGAAAATTTCCAGAAACCTGAAAACTGAATCTCCAACTTCAGTTATTCACCAAAAGCCATTTCCCTTAGTGAAGGATTCTGAAGTTCAACTTTCCTATACTGAACCTTGTCCACTACACATTTTGTATCAAGGCTATAGGAAATCATTGTATTCATTTCAAAGAAGATTTTGTACAAGGCGTCTTCTTGGGAGTAGAAGAAAGTTGTACAAGGCGTGTTCTCTTGGTGGAAGAGAAGTTGTGCACATTTGACAAAGGGTGTTTGTCAAGTGGTGTACAAGGCATTTGTTGTGGGTGTACACAAGTAAAGAAAGGGAAAATCTCAAGCATTTTGCTTGGGGACTGGATGTAGGTCACAAGGACCGAACCAGGATAAATCTCCGTTGTTTGCGTTTGTATTTTCTGTGTTAATCTTGTGATTACTTTAATTTCCTGCAAGTAGTTTGTTTAATTTTTTATAAACACTATTCACCCCCCCTCTAGTGTTGTGTTGCTTTGATTATAGATCCTACACTCTAAACCCTAAACTCTTTATTTCTTGCACTATTAATTGCTTCATTTATTGCAAGTCTTCTATTTAGCTATTGTGTTAGTTAAATTTTAAATCCGCATTTTGTGCCATATACATATAGCCATCACTATTCACCCCCCCTCTAGGTGATTTCAATTGGTATCAGAGCCTAACCCTAGTATTTAGTTTAACCACCTTAGGGAGATCCTTCATTTGGCTATATATTTACTTGTTGCATTTACATTTGATTGTGCTTTTACTTGGATTCATGGCATCCATTGACTTTTCTAGCATCAAGTTCCCACCCAAATTTGATGGCTTGAACTTCCCCATTTGGAAGGTCAAGATGAACCTCTTCCTTAAGTCCCTAGGAGTTAGAGTAGCTAGGGCTATAACAAAGAATTTGTAGAACCTCTCACCGATGAGAGAACATGGTCCGAGGACACTACCAAGGACTATGAGGCTAATGCTAGGGCTCAATATGCTTTAAACCAAGCCTTAATGAAGATGACCTCTCTCGCATTATTAACTGTAAATCTGCATATGAAGTATGGAATATGTTGATTGTGACTCATGAGGAACGTCACAAGTCAAGAGATCCAAGATTGACTTGCTTCGTTCTCAATATGAAAATTTCTATATGCTTGAGAATGAAATATTGATGACATGCTTACTCGTTTCACCAAAATCACTAATGCATTATCTTCTCTAGGTGACACGATTGACAATGACCAAAAGATTCGCAAGGTCATTAGAGCTCTTCCCAAAGCTTGGGAAGTCAAGGCGACCACTCTCAAAGAGCTTAACGATCGGGAGGAGATGGACTCTCTGGCTTCATCGATAATCTCAAAACCCATGAGATGGAGATGAAGGTAAGAGAAGAAAGGGATGCACCAAGAAGAAAACAATTGCCTTCAAAGCCACTCCAACCATATTGAAGAGGACGACTCATCGGAGGATTGCGATGAGGACTTTGCCATGCTCATCCGAAGGGGGCAAAATGTTTTACAAGAAAGAGAGGCAAAGCAACTTCCGAAGAGGGAGACCTCAAGGAAGATACGAGAAGAAGAGAGAAGAGCCCGGTCCTTGCTTCTATTGCAAGAAGATCGGACATCTCATAGCGGATTGCCTCGCTCTCCAAGCAACCACCTCCAAGCATGTACCAAGGAAGAAGAAGGCTATGCGTAGCAACATGGGATGACACGGAGTCGGAATCCGAGGAGGAGAACGATGCCGCTCAATATGTGCTTTCATGGCACACGGTGAGGACGCTTCTAAGGTAACCCTTGATAACACTTTAGAAGATGATGATCTTACCATGATGAACTTGCACATTTCTTTGAGGAATTACAACATAGATATGAGATTTCGCAATCTCATAATAAAAAGTTAAAAAGGGAAAATGAGTCTTTGAAAGAAAACTTAATATTATTGAAAAAAAAGAAAAATAATTTGTCTAGTTCTTTTGAGAAATAAAAAGTGATTTTGCAAATTATAAACTAGCTTGAAAGGGGAAAACCCCCATTGCATCAAGTAGTTAAAAATGATTTTGTTGAGATGCAAAAACGGGTTGAAGTATTAGACACAACCCTAAAACAATGTGCTTTTGATTTAAAGAAATTTGCTTCTAGGTTTCCTAAGGGAGTAACCCAAGGAAACATACACACCATGCTCATGCACGGAAACATGCACACACTCATAAGCATGCTTATATGTATGGTAGTGGTAAAATTTATGTATGCACGCATTGTGCCGCAAAGGCCATTTAGAAAAGTTTTGTTTGCTAAAAAATAATGTGCATAATAAATATGTTGGGTTCGCCCCGGTACTAACCTAAAAGGACCCAAGAAAGTATGGGTACCAAAAGACCCACCAATTTTAGATGAAAACAGGTGGATCTACTTCCTCCAAGACTTAGGGGGAAACGGTGCCGGGTGGTAGATGCAACAAAGCCCAAAGATCACATCAAGCTTGCATCGCTATCTTGGAGGCACCTACATTTTGGAGATTGCCCTTGTTCGGTAACTTCTAATTTAAAAGTTTTTGAATTTGTGTTGTACATATACATGTATAGGATTGTTAGTTTACTTTCGTGCTACAATGATATATGCTTATGTAAAACATACTCTTCTATCATGTTTGTGTATATTACCATGCTTTAATATCTTTTATACCGTGTCCATAGTAGTCCACATGTCATGCCTAGTCTAGCTTATTTAAATATATATATATATATACACTTGTATTTTTCAAAAACTAAGAAATAAAATTTTGTAAAATTTCATATTTGAGCAAATACCTTAGAGATGGCAATTGCGCACCTCAACTCATTCAAGAGGAATCAAGAGGATGAAGTTCAGAACCCGTCACTGGGTATTCGGCTTCAACATCTCTAAAAACTTTGCTTTTATATGAAAATTAAAATAAAATGTCTTGTATGTAATATTGGTTGATAAGTTGACCTAATAAGATTAAAACATATGGTGTGTATACTATATAATTCTTATATTTAATTAAAATTATTGTAAAATTTTTCCCTCTGGCTGATGCTGCAGATCTGTGTTTCAGGAAAACGGTCGACCGGAAATAGTCGCGGTCGACCGAGTTTGTCTGAAATAAAATGCCTTTTATTTTTTATCTGTCATCGGTCGACCGACCTTAGATCCGGTCGACCGCTACAAGTTTGCAGTGCTCTCGGGTTTTCTGGGTCGACCGGCGCGGTCGACCGCTGCAAGACTGCAGAGCTCTCGGGTTCTTGAGTCGACCGGGCGGTCGACGTTCTGTAATGTCAGTGCTCTCGGTTTGTTGGGTCGACCGGCGGTCGACCGATCGTCGATTTCTGCCCCAAATCGGCTATTATTTGACTTTTCTCTCTCTCTCTCTCCTCACCGCTGGCGACGGAACCCATCGTTTCTCCCTCCAAAAATTTTCTATCTCTCCAATCTCTCATCCAATCTCAAATCAATTTAAAACCCACTTGTATTTCCTACTTCTAGTGCCGGATCTTCAATTTCAGGTGCATCCATCTGCTGGATTCGGAGAAATTCGGCTGTCTCTGATCTAGGGTTTCATCCTTCACAGTTAAGGTAAAAATCGGATTTTTCTCCTTGTTCTTCACTTCTAGTTTCTAGATCTACTATCCTTTGTCAAGATTTAGGTTGCTACAACTTTCTAGATCGTGCCCTAACTTGTGTTGACCTAAAAATCTGATTTTTATTCAAATCATGTCTACTTCTAAGAAAGAACTAGGACTGAGAAGGGGAAATCAGTGGCTCAAACATCTTCCCACACCCCTAAACCTAAAAGACCCTTCATAAATGAGTTGCTGAAAATCGTTTGTCAATCTCTCTAAAGAAACATTATTTCTGGGAGATTGTTGTTATTCAAGACTTTGATCATCTAGATATCCCCCGTATTTTGCAAAACAATTCCTTGAACGAGTTCTTATCTATCAAAGAACAAGTTTATACTTCCCTCGTGCCGTATTTCTATGCCAACTTCTCTTCGATGGGAATCATATTTTCTCTAGGGTCCTGGTAGGGACATTAACCTAGACATAGGTCAAATTTGCTGATATCCTTCATCTCTCCCTGGTGGGAGCTGATGTATATACTCATGACCTTCATGACTTTGATTATCTGGAGGGTGAGTCTGCGCTCACCGCACATCCACACTGATTCACGGGGATGACAACCCGGCTTGGTTAGGAACGAGGTTGTGAGCAAATTCTCTCTCACTTCCCAAGTTTTGCCAAGATCATCTTTATAACATTATCCCCAAATCAGGACAATATAGTCATGCTAGGGGTTCAGTACCTTTGATTATCTATTGTCTCTTGCAAGGCATTAAGGTAAACTTTCCCCGTATCATTGCCTCTCACATGCATCTGATCAGTTTCGTATATCCGGTAGGGTTTACCATTTGCATGATTATCACCCGCATTCTTAAATCTCTAGGATTTGACCTTTCTTCTGAGACTTCTGATGATCCTCAAATCGATATTGATGGAGTTCTGCTGAAAGGATGGAAGCTCAGCTGCGTCGTCACGCACCTGTGCACCTCCTGTTCCCCCTCCTACTTTTCCTGGATCTTCATCTGCTCCTGGATCTCTTCTGCTCCTGGCTATGTTTCACCTTCAGATCTTCAGGCCATGATTTCATTCAGATTCAGGAAACCAGCCTGGGATTGAGCAGAGGGGAGACAGCTTTTCGGCTGAGTTGGACGCCCGTTCACGCAAGAGGCAGCTTCCGTGAGGAGACAAACTCTCAGATTCGTGGGATTCGTAACGATAGTCTTATTTGTCGATTCCATGAGATTCATGGATATGCAATTGAGGCTCTCTTACGAAGTTCGCCATGTTTCCTCCTGATCCCAACTACTTTTGCTCGGTCACTTCCTGCCACCGGTCCTCCATTTCCTACCAAAGCCCTTCATCCGTTCCACCACCTCGGCCAAAGGTGCTCGGCGTTGATCCGACGGAGGTAGCTCCTTCACTTCCTTCTTCTTCGGACGAAGACGACGACGGTGATAAGAAGATGGACGCTAAAAAGAGCTCATCTTCATCTGAGTACGAGAAAGAAGAGGAAGACGATGAGACGACGATGCTGCCAAGTGATGAGAGTAACTTCCCCTAGTTTTGATGATGTCAAAAAGGGGGGGAGAGTTATTTGTGGAGAGACTTTTTGCTGTATTTTTTATGTACTTGACTTATCTTTTGTGGCTGGACATGTATTTGGTTTGGACATGTACTTTGTGTGGACTACTCTTGGTTATGTTATCTACTGGTTTGTGGTAGTATTTTCTTTATAAACATGTGTTTTTCATCTTCTTTATGTCATGGAAAGTGTGTTGACATGGATTGTTATCTTTTGCAAAAACATTTAATATGCCCGAGTATGATGTTTTATTATATGCATGTGTTGAGGGGGAGCTTCATTTGAAGTCTTGATTGAGGCTCAACCTGCACACAATTACAGAATATTAGATTTAAGAATAAAAAATGTACAACGTGCTCAATTCTTCCGCTATAGCAAGTGGCTATGCGGGTCGTGATCCACAAGGAGGGTTTGCGATGGAAGCGTTACAGTTCTTTATTGAAATCGTTAAGAAGAAAAAGCGAAGATCTTCTCTGTTTTTAAGTAAGAAAGGAAAAAGAATTATGTTAAAAATTAGAGAGAAAGTGAAAGATGAAGAAGGTGAAAAAAAATCAGAAACATAATGAAGCGAATATGTACAAATGAAATGGAGAAAAAAAGAGTGATTTTGAAGAGATGGTGATTTAATTTACAAAAAGAAAGAAAGAAAAAAAGAGTTACTTACCTTCTTTTCACCAAAAGCTTACCTTGAGTTTTTAGCTTCGATGTTACCTGAATTGGAGGCAAGCAACGCATAGCCCATAAGAGTCGAATGTTGGTCTCTTCCACATTACATCATCAAGATACGCAAGCATGAAATGATACAGAGAGACTCACAATCCATCGTCATGAGCTATCGGTGGCACTCGCAAAGGCAAGGCTCTTCGATGCTTTTAGACTCACTTGGAAGACAGTTGTACCAAAGAAAGGTAAAATAGAAAAGAAGAAGAAGAAGACTAAAAAGAAGTACATACACAAAAAGAACATCGATTTGATTTCATTACAATCAAAGAAAAGAAATAAGTCTTATACCGGTGTCACTCCAGCTCTAGCTTCAGTCTTGTTCTTCGATGAAAGTCGATCTCCTCTGAATTACATAAATGAAAACTAAAATTACATGAAAAGAAAGACTAAAAACCTAAACTAAGAAATGAAAACTAGGCTAAATTCCTATCTCTGCATGGTCTGCCTTTTGCCTTTGAGTACAGGTATTTATAGGAGAAATGGAGGGGGTAGAGGTGGATATTCAGTTCTGATCTGCTGTTTGTTGGCTTGTTGATTGCTGAATATCACTTAACAACTGACAGAATTAGAAATAATGATCAACATAAGAGTTATAGCTCTGTCAGTCTGCTTTCTAGATCATCTTGAATCATCAGAATGAGATTCGGTAGCAAAAGTTATGATTCAAATACTAAAATGTATCCAGTCAGAATCTGAATCAAACTTGCTTGATCTTTGCTTCAACCGATCGATTCTGAGAGGATTCTTCTCAACCAGTTTTCAACCTCTTGATTTTTCCTGATTTACTGAGTGTGAATTAACTCTGATTTAATTCAGAATTTTTGTGGGCTTTGGGATCATTTTTCTTCATCTCCTTAAAGATTGGGCCTGCAAATAAATCAAACAATTAATTAGGACTATGCAGGCTTTTATAAAAAATAAGTATGAAAATGTGACATTAAATATGCAACATTAGTGACCAATCACACCCCCCTACCTATCTTTTGCTCGTCCTCGAGCAAAAACAACTACATTAAACTAAGAATTATTAGACCACTTTCGCAGGTCGCGCGATTGCACTGAGCTGTACAACAAGCCGTTAAAACCTCTAGGTTTCCCCTAGAGGACGAGTTTTGTCCTCGTGAGGGTTTTCAGCGGATTACACCCACAAATCCATAAGAAAGGGAAATAAAGAGTAGTATTTTCGAAAAGCATTTTGAAAGAGAAAAATATTTGAAATATGATTGTAAGATCTAAGCAATCTATAAGTTATAGGAAACCGAATTTTTATTCCTAAACTTAGTCTCTATTCAAAAATTTGTTATCAATCACAAGTAGGAGTCAAATTGTACTTCTCATCTAGTCTATTACTTACCCTAAGTCATATGCACCTTGTGACTGGAAATTTTGACTAAGGGTTCATTAACTCTAACTCTTATGCCTTACTTATTAATATATATACTTTTACTTTTTTTTTTTTTGTGGTATTATTCCTTAGTTCTATTAGGCTTTCTAATCTGCCCATGTAACGAGCCTCTAATCGATGACTCCCAAACCAAACGGTCTTAGGGCACCAGGTGAGAAGACACCCCTAAGACTTAAGGACTCGAGCAGACAAGGCCACAAACTAAGGATTTTATTATATGAACCTCTTTTAGGCGTGAATACTCATGCTTTATTAGGCACAGACCCAGCTTAATCAGAGAATCTAATCATCTTTCGCATAAATACTAAGGCTTGCTTAGGCCAAAGCACCTAGTTAATCAATATTAGACTTATTCATTTATTTTTTTTTAAACTTATCTAATTATCTTTCGCATAAATACTAAGGCTTGCTTAGGCCAAAGCACCTAGCTAATCAATAATTAGACTTATTCATTTTTTTTATATATATATTATTTTTTATAAGGCATAAGAATCTTGTTTTTGAACCCTAAGTGTGTAAGTGTATGAAGTATGCATATTTCATCAAGGTAAAGATCAAGACTAAATTACTTTGACAAATTATCTTCCTAACCCTAAAATCAAACAAATTATCTTATTTTGACCAAGTATAAGAAATCCTAATTTGATTTTCTATTCCTTAAAATTAACTTAATTTCTTACAAAAATAAGTCAAAATATTGTTCTATTTTTTCAAAAGTTTTTAAAAGTAAAGAAAAATGTTAAATTTTTTATATATATATATTTTTATTTTAAAGAAAAGAAAAGTTATGTTAGACCCTCCCCCACCCTATCTCATGCATTGTCCTCAATGTATGAATTAATGCATAGATGCATGAAAAGAAGAAAGGGAAGGAAAAGGTTACCTTAAGGTGGTGGTTCCGGTGGTGGTCTGATTGGTCACGAAACGCGGCCCAATCAACTTTTCTTGGGTCTCGGAGAAACCCCCAGCACTATCTTTAATATGACCCACTAAAAAAGATAAATTCATTAAGAATTTTTATTAAAAATTTAACCCCATCTAATTTCCAAATTCCATAATTTGATTTCGGAGTCAAATTTGTCAACACCTCGTCCCAGAATGGAGTATGAATGATAGAACAGTTGACTTGAACTCAGGAAAGACAGGAACTAATACCGATCAGGAAGGTGACTTAAGTCAAGTAAAGGTTCAGGAGTCGAAATAGGTTCAGAAATTGGGTCCAAGTCAAGAAATTGAAACTCCAGCCCACATGTATTTTCTAATAATGGAATGTGACTTAATGTGGGGTGATTCCAGTTCATGAATGATAGGTGGAGGAATCAAAACTGACTCTAAAATATTACTCAAGTTTTGGTAACACAACAGGAGTCAAGATTGATTCAGAAAGTTGAACTGGATCACAGATATGAGAATCTAGGTCACATATCTCATTGACTTCAATATCAAAAATTGAGAACTTGCCAATTTGTCAATAGGATCTTCAAGAGTGTATAATTGGTCAAGTTCAATATGATCCTCACAGATGGGTGATTCAATTTCATTATGGATTGGTACAGGATCCAATGTTTGACTCGGGGAAAAGATCGAAATCAGGTGAAGATACCGGAGTCATAATCGAATCAGGAAATGGAATTGAATCACTAAGTTGGGGTTCAGGATCATAATCATTTTCAAGTTCTATTTCAGGGAAAGGAAAACTAGCCAAACTATCAATATCTTTTTCAAAATTTGGAGTTTGGGTAAGTTCAAATGGTTGTTCTGAAATAGAATCTTGATTCCAAAACAACATGACTCTTTGGCTCTAACAGAATGGTAAGTGACATCAGGACGGTGGGAACGGAGAGATTCGACCATCAATATCTATGTCACGATTTCTAGCATTTTGAGCTTGAGTCATGGTCTAGCATCTTTCATAATTGATGGGTTTCATTGTTTTGATGAAAAGATGAAGAGTTGTCTTGGAAGTGGTATTGAAATTGTGAGTCCATCAGATTTTGGGATTGTGTTTGGACTCACGCATACTCCGTTCCATAATTGATAGTTTCCTATTTTGGACGGTGGAACTGAGTATGAATCTTGAACATAATGTGAACTGGGTGGAGAAGGAGGGCAAGGTGATTGGAAATTATGCTCTGGGGAGGTGAATCCCACTGACTCGGTGAAGAGTGAAATCATTATGGAAATTATAGTTATTAGATGGGGGGTATGGGTCATATTGATTCGGATAAGACACTAGGTTGGTTAAAGTCATGATATGACGGGTTGGTAATATTCGAAAAAGAGTTTGATCTGTAATATGGATTATTATTATAGTTGAAAAAATTATTGTTATAAGCCATATCACACAATGGAATAAAACAAAAGAAAGAAAAAACAAACAAATAAACACACAAGAAAGAAAAAAATTCTAACCTAAGTTAGGGTAGACCTAGACCTAGACGAATCCTAACTGGTTAGACTGTCCACGGGAGGTTTAATGTAGACTTTGACCACAAGCTAATCAGCCAGGTCAGGGCAAGGTTGGTGGGAGGTTTTCCGCAAAAGACGTTCCTTAATTAAATAACCACCAACCTTCGGGCTTTCGGCCCTTAATCCCTTTCCTAGACACTGACTTGGCAACAGTCAAGTTCCAACACCTTTCCCCCTTAGATAATCTTCTAATTGAGTCCGAGATGTCCCTAGGGCCAACGTCTACTCATTTTAAGTTAGGCTTGGGTTAGTGAGTGCTTGGATTCTGATTTTTGGGCTAAGGAAGGGTGATTAAATCCTCACCTTATCTTGTTATTGGGTTGTGCCCTTAGATCAGTTTTTGTGCAAGTGTACAAGATAAATAAGATGCACTCTAAGCGATATAAATCAACCAAGAGATAGTCCTATTCTAGATGCAATGCAAACATACCTTGCTCCAGCACTCTTCAACAGTAAAAAAATAAAGAATTAAAAAGACACGTGCCTAAAATGCAAATGTCTAATCAATTTTTTTATCTGTTCAACAAATATTTTACTGTTGATTATTAGCAGGCTTATGTTATGGCATATAAGAAAAATTAAAGTTGCAGCAAACTAGAATTTTTTTTAACTAAGCAGCCCTGCAAAAGCTGTTAGTAGTCAACTCTTCCTTGCCGCGGATCCGCGGCTTTTGCCGTGGAAATACGGCAATTCAGAGGGCCCTTGGTCTCTGCTTTTTTGAGCAGAGGCCCAAGGCCACTTGTATGTCACTGCAATAATAATTTTCTTCTTTGCTTGCCCTGTAACCTGCAACAGAGAAGAAAATTCGTTTAGTTCTAAAAGATTTGCAAGAAAAATTCAGATTTCAATAAAAACTGTTTTACCCTCCCGGCAACGGCGCCAAAATTTGATTGAGGCTCAACCTGCATAAAAAATACGAGATTATAGAACTTATAATAAAAATGTGCAAGTGCTCAATTCTTCCGCTATAGCAAGTGGTTATGCGGGTCGTGATCCACAAGGAGGGTTTGCGATGGAAGCTTTTTACGGTTCTATTGAAATCGTTATCAAAACCAAACGAGAGTTCTTCTCTGTTTTTAAAGTTAGAAAAAGAAAAAAGAATTATGTTAAATTAGAGAGAAAGTGAAAGATGAAGAAGGTGAAAAAAATCAGAACATAATGAAGCGAATATGTACAAATGAAGTGGAGAAAAAAAGAGTGATTTTGAAGAGATGGTGATTTAATTTACAAAAAAGAAAGAAAGAAATAAAAGAGTTACTTACCTTCTTTTCACCAAAAGCTTACCTTGAGTTTTTAGCTTCGATGTTACCTTGAATTGGAGGCAAGCAACGCATAGCCCATAAGAGTCGAATGTTGGTCTCTTCCACATTACATCATCAAGATACGCAAGCATGAAATGATACAGAGAGACTCACAATTCCATCGTCATGAGCTATCGGTGGCACTCGCAAAGGCAAGGCTCTTTCGATGCTTTTAGACTCACTTGGAAGACAGTTGTACCAAAAAGAAAGGTAAAATAGAAAAGAAGAAGAAGAAGACTAAAAAGAAGTACATACACAAAAAGAACATCGATTTGATTTCATTACAATTAAAGAAAAGAATAAGTCTTATACCGGTGTCACTCCAGCTCTAGCTTCAGTCTTGTTCTTCGATGAAAGTCGATCTCCTCTGAATTACATAAATGAAAACTAAAATTACATGAAAAGAAAGACTAAAAACCTAAACTAAGAAATGAAAACTAGGCTAAATTCCTATCTCTGCATGGTCTGCCTTTTGCCTTTGAGTACAGGTATTTATAGGAGAAATGGAGGGGGTAGAGGTGGATATTCAGTTCTGATCTGCTGTTTGTTGGCTTGTTGATTGCTGAATATCACTTAACAACTGACAGAATTAGAAATAATGATCAACATAAGAGTTATAGCTCTGTCAGTCTGCTTTCTAGATCATCTTGAATCATCAGAATTGAGATTCTGTAGCAAAAGTTATGATTCGAATACTAAAATGTATCCAGTCAGAATCTGAATCAAACTTGCTTGATCTTTGCTTCAACCGATCGATTCTGAGAGGATTCTTCTCAACCAGTTTTCAACCTCTTGATTTTTTCCTGATTTACTGAGTGTGAATTAACTCTGATTTAATTCAGAATTTTTGTGGGCTTTGGGCTCATTTTTCTTCGTCTCCTTAAAGATTAGGCCTGCAAATAAATCAAACAATTAATTAGGACTATGCAGGCTTTTATTAAAAATAAGTATGAAAATGTGACATTAAATATGCAACATTAGTGACCAATCAAGTCTCTACCCAAATTATTTGTGATAACTAAATATGTTTTGTCATCATCAAAAAGGGGGAGATTGTTGGCCCAAAGGCCATTAGCTCTATATCTTGTTGGATATTTTGATGATAACAAACCATATCTAGTTATGTATTTAACAATGTTTGTTGAAAAGAATTTCAGGATAAAACAGGTTGATTTGATGGCTCCACATCAAGACTCACAAGTTTGGAGTTCGCCAAAGATTTGCATTCCCAAGTCAAGCACAATAGGAAGCTTCGGGAACACGACGATGAAGAAAAGATCAAGTCAAGATCAAGACCAAGAAGAATACCAAGATTTGTATTTGTATTTTTCATTTTTAGATATTTTGTCAAAACCTAGTTGATAGAAGTAGAGTTATGGGATTTACACTTACACACACCTTTTATATTGGTTCTAGACTTCAAAGTAAGTTTCAAAATTCTATTTCCTAGTTTGAGTTAAAGATAAACATGTTTAGATCAAGTTTTTGGAAAAATAGTTTAAAGTTTTTGGAAAAACATAATATTTGGAAAAACAAGTTTTTATTAAAAGAATTTCTATCAAAATGTTTTAAACTATTAGAGTAGTGACATATGCTCACACTCTAGTGTTTACAAGATCCAAAACTTTATATCTTAGACCTAAAACCAAAAACCAAGATTTCTGGATTCTGACAGTTCTGATTTTCAGAACTGACAGTATCCGGTCGACCGCACGGTCGACCGATGCGCACTTACTGTGCAAGTGCGTATCAGTCGATCGACCCGGTCGACCGAGAACTGTACAGTGCTCTCGGTTAAAATCGGTCGACCGGGCGGTCGACCGCAGAGCCCCAACGGTCGGATTTTTGACCGTTGGCGGTCGACCGACCCGGTCGACCGGACTCTGTCAGAATTTCTGACAGACTCCAACAGCTAGTTTTTCTGACAGATCTCTTTTTGTTTTTTGATCCCAACGGATTTATGGTGTAGTTTTTTGGCCCCTATAAATAGGAGGTCACTTCTATATGATTAGACAACTATCAAGAATATTTTTACAAGAGTTTTTCAAAGGATTTACAAGTCTTCAAAAAGATTTCTTTTAGACAATATTTTCTCTCCAAAAGCCCCAAAGTTTTAGACACCTACTTGAAGTCTTTACCTCTACTTCTCACTAGATTTTGCACTACACAATCCCATAAGTCTACATCTACAAATTGGTTCTAGGATTGTGCAAGTGAGCATATTTTCGATCAAGTGTGATCATCTTTCTTTTAAGTGAAGTTGTAGAGGCATCGGCCTCAAGGCGAGCTAGTGTGCTCAAGGTGGTGTTGCGGCATCACGAGAGACGGGACAAGTGTGTCCTTGTATTAGTGATCCAGTGGGATCTTCAATAGTAGAAATCCTTCAAGTGTGAAGGCGGGGACGTAGAGCGTGGCTCGAACCTCGAAAACATATCGGCGTGTTTGCGATTGCTCAAATTTCTCTAAACCCTAAACTCTTTATTTCTTGCACTATTAATTGCTTCATTTATTGCAAGTCTTCTATTTGAGCTATTTGTGTTAGTTAAATTTTAAATTCCGCATTTTGTGCCAATTACATATAGCCATCACCTATTCACCCCCCCTCTAGGTGATTTCAAAATCTACAAAAATAGTTTAACACTTTACTTTGATAAACAAACATACTTGCACAAAATCAAGGCATGTTACAATCAATTTGGACTATTTTTGTTACTTGGAAAATTTGGTTAAAACCAAAAACTGTATTTTTCCAAAATCGGTTTTTCCAAAACTTAATTCCAAAACTTCTCCAAATACAAAAAATAAGATATTTAAAACTTTTTTAAGGCATAGTGTGTATGGATATGATCCACTACACAAACATGGTGAAATATCTATGTTTTGACGTTAAGCTCTAAATACGGTTTTGGTTAAATACATCTAAACTTGAATTCCAAAAACCAAACCGGTATTTTTCAAAAAGAAAATTCTTTTGTATTTTTCCAAAATAAAAATTCTTTTATGAAAACTTATCTAAATCAAGAGTGTGTGTGTATATGGTAACTTGAGCAATCCACCAACTATTCTATCCTTTACATTTTATCTAAAAACAAAATCTTATAAAAACAAACCTAGACACAAGTCTTCATGAAGTCTTCTCATCTTCTTGACTTGGTCCAAACATGATCCAACGAGCTAGACTCATCTTGAGTACTTGATGTGGTCTTGATGCACAAACTCTTGAATCAAACCGTGTTAGTTCCAAAACTTGACTTTAAATCCTTTGTGAAGCTACACACCTATTAAGATCTTGATCACAAATCTGAAACTAATTAAACACAAGATCATTAGTACCATAACTACATGAGTTGATCATCATCAAAACTAGAGTGATAGGCCTTTGGGCCAACAGCCCTTTGAGAGGACGCGACTCTGAATTGTTTGATAGAATCGAGAGAGACACGACTCTCAGCATTTGGTGGGGATGCAGCTTTGGGTTCTTCAATTTAGACGAAAGGAACACGGCCTTTGAGTCTGTGCGAAAACGCGGACTTCATGACGCATCCTTCAAGTCATGTGAAAGGACGCGGGCTTTAGGACGCAGCCTCCAAAGCATCACATGCAATCCTGTCTTAAAGATCTTGTTGGATCTTTTAATGCCAAGTCAGCGTTGACGGTTGGGGACTTGTGTCTTTAGTATTTCCCAGAGCAACAATCCACGTGTCACCTCCACATTGGATCTGATATTCATGCGGGCATTAAGGCTGATGGCTTTGATTTTTATGCCATTACTTATAAGCTTTATGGCTTGTCTATAAATAGGACTCAGCCTCTTAACAGTCCTTAATCTTGACTGTTTTTCTTTGCGAGTATGTGCTCTAAGGGACTTCATCTTGATTGTCTATCTTCCCTTCAAGGGCATGTGTTCTGATGAACAATAAGAACTCAAAGCTTCCATACTTTTCTTCAATCTTCTTCAAAGATTTTCACTGTCAAGTGATTTCAAGATCAAAAAGTATTGCTTTAAGTGCTTTCATGGCCGTATCTTGATAAATGAAGTCCAACTTCTAAACTGTGCCTTGACACATGAAGTCTAACTTCTAGAGAATTCTTCCTCGGGTAGGAACTTTTTTTTGCCCTGAAATACTCAGTCACTCTGAAGGTTCATCTTCCCTATCCATGAAGAGACTATGTTTCTTGATTTTCTCTTGAGATGTAGTTGACGCGCCCATGTTCTATAGACGCGCCTCACAGATTTTTTTGGTGAAATGCGAGCTTATTGACTTCAAAAATCTAAGTCTCAAGTATAATAGACACGAGTGTGATAACTTCTGCGTTTGGATCTTAAAATGCGAGCTTTGTATATGAAGCTCGCGTTTGGGGTTCTTGACTTAGAGAATTCTAAGTCTGCTCTTTTGAGAACCCCGGATGCGAATATGGCAAGCCCTGCGTCTTAGACGCAAGTGTGGCGAACTTTGCATCTTAAAGTTACCTCAGACAGTTTTTAAAAACCCACGTCTGCATTCTTGATTCATTCTTCGCATCTCCTATCTCGGACACAAGTCTAAAACCATACTGTGTTTGGATCCATATTCTCTGCATCGGTTAACTCCGCATCTGGAGTTCATGACTTCAGTCTCGCATTTGTGCTTCAGATTCCCTATTCCTGTCTTTGCAGAATTCAAAACCTGGGGTTTTTTTCCTTGCAGGCTCTGGCAGCCTCACTTTAGTCTTCTGTGTCTTTGCCGGGTTCATGGGAGAACATTTGGACTAGCCAGCTTGTTTGATTGGCGAGCACTCGGGGAGTCAAAATTCTTGTACATGGGCGTGCTTGGTTCATGGGAGAATATTTGGACCGGCCCTGCTTGTTCGATTGGCGAGAATTCGGGAAGTCAGAGCTCCTGTCCATGGGCGAGGAGGATCCACACAGTTACTCGTACCCGTCAAGGCCTTATTGGACATGACGCACCAGTAATGCCCCGGGTTCGTCATGGTCATAGTGGCTATGGTGTCTTTGAAGGCCACAGGATCCTCCCTTCACCAATCTTACTTAAAGAAGTGACAATGATGAAAAGCCAATACTCGTTGGATGACTTCCTGGTGGTAGGGATGCTCATTAAGCGAAGAATTACGGTGCACACCAGTTGGTCGGGTGGAATCAGAATGCTCCCCTGCATTTTGATCTCGAGAAGCACCATTTCTCTCAAGAAAAGAAGAAGTCGATCCGCTTTTTCTTGCCGCAGTCAAGAAGATGAACTTCATGTTCCTTTGATATTTTAAGGAGTGAGTGCAACCTTTCACTGAGTAAAGGGACTCCTTTCTACTCCTTTGTTGTAACACTCAATCTTATTGTATAAGAGAGCATCTTGTATCACTTTCATATGTTTGAATATCAATAAAAGTGACACGTTTTCTTGTCTTCTTATATGTCTTGACTTCCTCTTTGTATTGAAAATCAGACGGATAGAAGTGATTTCTTTTGATGTAATATTTAACTTAGCAAGTCAAAGTTAGAAAATTCCATTTAAGGAATTTAAGACTGTTGTCAGAGTTATGATATTAACTTGACAGGAGTGGGATGGTTTCTGTGGGCTTGCCAATCTATAGATGAGAATGATAAGTGAAATTTTCACCCCCACGGAGGATTATGACTGAGTATTCATTAGAGATTTAATATTAACGTAATTAGGACTCAGCTGGGGATTTATGAAAACACTATTAAAGGTATAATATTAACCAACAGTGCTTTTAAGTGGACCTGCTATTCTGTTGACGAGAATAACAAGTGAGACTAGACCCGTTGGGGATCTAGGAGAATTTTTACCGTTAGAGGTGTGATATTAACTTAACGGGTTGGATTAAATATTGTCATAGGTGTGATATTAACTTGACAGGGATGTGAGCTAGTGGTGTGATATTAACTTAGCTTTGTAAGAATTTCAGTTTCATTTGGGAAGACTTAAAATACCACTGTCATAGATGTCGTGTTAAACTTGGCAGTGGAGGTAATACTAGAGGTGTAATTTGAACTTAGCATTAGTCATCTTGACTTCGATATGGAAGCTCGAGAGAAAGTCATTATCATAGGTGTATTGTTGAACTTAACAATGACTGGATGCTAGAGGTGTGATGTTAAACTTCGCATTGCTCGTCTCAGCTTCGATATGGAAGCATGAGAAAAAGTGACTGTCAGAGGTTTTATATTGAACTTGGTAGTAATTTAATCACAGTTAGAGGGTGGTATTAAACTTAACAGTAATTGTCAGAGGTGTGATGTTAACATGACAGTAGTTAATTTGCGATATGAGCAATTTTGGGGGCTTGTCATTCTATTGACGAGAATTGACAAGTGAAGTTTGGAATGTCAGAGTGTAGTGTTAACTTGACAAGAGTTTGTTTTACAATATGAGCAATTTTTAGGACTTGTCATTCTATTTATGAAAATTGACAAGTGAAGTTTGGAATGTCAAAGGTGTAGTGTTAACTTGATAAGAGTTTGTTTTCCAATATGAGTAATTTTGAGAACTTGTCATTCTATTGACGAGAATTGACAAGTGACATTTAAACTCGCTAGGGAGTATTGAAACTTTCATTGTTTGAGGTGTAGTGTAAACATAACAGTGATTGAGCTTGTAGATCTACCATTCCATAAGAGGGAATTAGTAGGGGATTTTGGTGGAAAACATCATGAATTGTCAGAGGTATAATATTTAACGTGACAAACATTGATTCTGAACGGGCCTTATCATCAGAGGTTTAATGTTAACTTAACTGACACCACTGGGGATCGAAATAGAAATGGCATGCTAGAGGTTTATTGTTAACGTGACAAGTCTTTGTTCATTTCATCGGGGAAATGGTTACAGGTACTTTTGTGATCCTACCACTCTATGGAAGAGAATTGGTAGGGGACTTTAGTGGAAAATAAAATGAATTATCAGTGGTGTAATATTAACGTGACAATCATTGATTTTCTAGAGACATGGGAGGTTCGCCATTAGAGGTGTAATATTAACATAACAGTGGAGATTTTATCAGACGTTTAATATTAACTTAACTGAATCTACTAGGGATCGGGGAACCCGGCTTGTCAAAGGTTTACTGTTAATATGGTGGGTCCTAGCTTATTTCGTTGAAGAAACGAATACATGTATTTTTTTGTGGCCCGACCATTTTGTGGAAGAGAATTGGTAGGAGATTTTGGAGGAGAGGATGGGACCAAGTCTCTTATGATTTTTAGCTATCAACGAATTTGATGTGTCTTTACCAACTACCATTTGAGTTGGGCTACCCATGCTATTCCCCTCAGCATGATGTGTTGTCGAAGACTCATGTTAGACTTAGAAGCCAACATTTTCCTCTATCCTTAACCGTCGGAGACGTTGTATGTTCATAGATCCACTAGAGAAGAGCAACAAGGCTAAAACTGCAGTCTTGCATTTTGTTTCTTTAATGTTTGCATCATGCATCATGATGTAACTAGCGCTTGATCGGCTCGACACTGATCGACCGTGATATGATCTGGTGAAGGAAGAAAGAAGCCTTTCTTTGGCGTTCTTCCAAATATCTTGGATTTGGAGTTTTGATCAAGGGTATTGTTGACTGATTTTTCCTGCACACAAAAATTAGAATATTAGATTAAGAATAGATCGTGCGAGGAATCAGTTCTAATCCGCGGTAGCAGGGCTATGCGGGTCGTGATCCTCAAGGAGGGACTGCGATGGAAGCGTTAAGCAAGTTATACTCTAAAGCTTTTATTTTTATTTAGTTAAATGGTGGTATTTACAATGGGTGGTATTTACAATGGATGGAAGAAAAGAATTGTGGAAGATGTGGATTTAATCTACAAAAAAGAAAAGAAAAGAAACAAAAAGAAAAGAAAACTTACTTGAGATTGGTTGAAGAAAGAACGTGAAAACCTTACATGTTCTACCTTACTTTAGGAGGCGTTCCACGAATAGATCATAAGATCGATCTCAATCCCTGTGCACATTATATCGTCAAGCATACTCAAGTACGAAGTGATGCGTAGCTTGGAGGAGACGTCTTCATGAACTATCGCTGGTTCTCACAGAGCTTAGTTTATACGTGCTTATGGAATCCACTTGCATGTTCATCAACAACCACAAGATCACAGAGAAAAAGAAAAGAAAAACAAAATAAAAATAACACATAAGAATAAAGAACAAAAGAAAAGTAATTACCTTTATTGCTTTAATCAATGGCAGAGAAAAGAAGATACATCGGTGTCACGCTCAATATAATCCTCTCTCTCTCTTGAAAATAAAAAGAAAAGAAACCCTAATTTACAAAAGAAAACCTAGAAGAAACCCTAATTTTGGCCCTTGGCTCTTCTCTGGACGCTGGACCTCTTCACGTTGCAATGAAGGTGCTATTTATAGATGCAGAATGCCACAGAGTCCCGGATAAACATCACCACAAAATCTGCTCTCTGGATAAGCTAGGATTGCCGCGGAAACGCGGCTTTTGCCGCGGGTCCGCGGCACTTTAGTGGCTTCTGGCCACGCGCTTTGGCGCGTGGCCCCTCCTGGTCCGTCCATGTGGGATTTTCCTTCTGGAAATTGAATCCTGGCTCTTAATCTTTGGATTTGGATATAACTTGGGAATCAAGTTACCTAGATCCCAAATCTTTTCCACGAATTTTCCTTCTCTTCTTTTAGCTTTTATCCTATCCTGCAAGTGTTTAGGGTTGAATAGAAGTCTATCCTTCCCTCTTCTTTGTATTTGCAACTTTGGCCCTTGTGTATTTGCAATTTTGACAATTGATATTTGCACTTTTACACCTGGGCTTCAAACATGGGCTTGGATCTGGGCTTTTGGCTCTTTAAGCTTTATTTATTGTAAAAATAAGAATTCGAGGCCTGCACACAAAAATTACAAATTATTAATAAATGTGCAGAATTATATAAATAAATATGAAAATGTGACGGTAAATATGATGATAAAAATGCACTTTTGACTACCAATCACACCCCCACACTTATCTTTTTGCTCGTCCTCGAGTAAAAACAAAGAAAAAGAAAAAGAAATGAAAAGTTAATCTAACCTAACTCACTTTCGTAGGAATCACGGTTGCACTTAGCACGTGCAACAAGCCGTTAAACCTCTAGGTTACCCTAGAGGACGAGTGTTGTCTCGTGAGGGTTTTCAGGGGATTGCACCCACAAAATCCATAAAAAGGAAAATATTTGAATTATTATTGAAGAGACTAAGTAGTCTATAAGTTTTAGGATCCTCATTTTTATTCATTCTTTAAACTTAGTCTTAATAAAGTTAATTGTTTTCCATTTTAGGTAAGAATTAAAATTGAATTTCTAATATAGTCTTTTTCGTTACCAAAAATCATATGCATCCTTATGTTTTTACTAGGAATTCCTTAACTTGGACTCTCCTGCCTCTTTATTATTTTTATAACTTCATCTAATTTTCTTTCGTGTAAGTATCAAGGCTTCTTGAGGCCCTAATACCTAACTAATTGATTATTAGATGTGTTAATATAATTTTTTTTTTTGCATGTATAACTCATCTAATTTTCTTTCGTATAAGCATCAAGGCTTCTTGAGGCCCTCATACCTAACTTAATTGATTATTAGATGTGTTAATACATATATTATATTTCTTAGTCTTCTTAGGCTTTCTAATCCACCCATGTAACGAACTTAAAGTCGATGACTCCCAAACCGGTTGGCTTTAGGGCACCAGGTGAGAAAACACCCCGCGGACTCAAATTCGAGTGAACTAGGCCCCAAAACTAAGGACTTTATTTTATTTACTCACCTTTAGGCATGAATACTTATGCTTCTTGAGGCACATGTATCAGCTTAATTGGTGATTTTTTTTTTCTTTTTTTTTTTTATGAGGCACAAGGTCTTTGTCTTAGAATCCTAGATATGCATTTGGTATGCAAATTTCATTAAGGTAAAAATTAAGACTAACTAATTATTCAATTTCTCCTCCTATACCTAAAATTTAAACAATTTATTTATTTTGACCAAGTTTTTAGAAATCCTAATCATGATTTTCCTAATCCTTAAAACTAACTTAGGTTTCTTTCAAAAAATAAGTCAAATATTTCCTTTTTATAACAATTTTTTTTTTAAAAATTTTATTTTTTTTTAGCAATTTTTTTTTTTTTTTTTTTTTAGTTTTTACTTATGTTAGTATGTTAGTAAAGCCCACCCCCACACTTATCTCATGCATTGTCCTCAATGTATGAATGAATGCATATATGCATGAAACAGAACAAGGGAAGGCGGAAGTTACCTTAGGGTGGTGGTTCCGGAGGTGGTCTAATTGGTCCACGAAATGCGGCCCAAACAAGATAACGTGGTAGTTCACGGGACCTACCTTTATTGACCTCTTTTTTATTTACATATTTACAGTCCCCAGAATGAATAGGATCATGGAAGATCCTCTCTTGAAACTTACTCCCTTTACATGACCAGTCCTGGAAAATCATCACAGAGTCATGGTCTATACCTATGTCCAACAAAAGAATGTGACTTGGTAGAATGGTTGACTTGGACTCAAGAATGATAGGTTCAGGATCTATTACCGACTCAGGAAAGAAACTCAAATCAAGTAAAGGTTCAGGAGTCGGGCTAGGATCAAGAAGTGGGTCCAAGTCAAGAAATTGAAACTCAAGTCTACAATCATTTTCCCACAATGGAATGTGACTCAATGTTGGCGATTCAAGTTCAGGAATGATAGGTGTGGGAATCAAAACTGACTCTAAAATATTACCTAAGTAGGGTAACAAAACAGGAGTCAATAATGATTCGGGAATTTGAACTTGATCATAGATTTGGGAATCTAGGTCACATATCTCATTAGTTTCAATCTCATAAAAATGGGAACTTGCCAATTTTTCCATGGGACTTTCAAAATTGCACAATTGGTCAAGTTCAATATGATCATCATAAATGGGTGATTCAATTTCATGATCTATAGGTATGGGAATAAATGCTGGCTCAGAAATTGGTCCAAATTGGGTAAGGATACTGGAGTCAACATAGATTTCAAGATGGAAACTGAATCGCAAAGTTGGGGATCGGGTTCACATTCACAATCTAATTCAATCTCATTGAAATTAAAACTAGCCAACTTGTCCAAGGATTGGGGTTGAGCAAGTTCATATTGATGTGATGAAATTGAATTTTTATCAAGGTCTTCTAAACAGAATGATTCTTGGTTCCTATCAACTTGGTTGGTTTGCTCAAGAATGTTTGAAAGTCTAGAAATTTGATCATTCATTATATCTTGCAACCGATCCACTTTTTCTTCTAACCCATCAAATAGATCAATGGTGGACTGAAACCTTGGTGATGTAGGAAAAGACGTATATGAAGATACTGGTTGAACAGGTGGTTGACCATATGGCTCAGGGGTGTTGAATTCCCATTGACTCTGTGAAGAGTAGTGATGATTATTCCAATCTTGTTCATAGTATTGGGACTGGGGCATGTAATGATTCGGATAAGACCAATCTGGCACACTAGTTGGTCAAAGTTATGATATGCCGGGTTGGTAATATCCGAATAAGAGGTTGGTGTGTAACATGGATCCTCATTAAAATTAAAAAAATTGTTGTTATAGGCCATATCACACAAAGCAAACAAAAGAAAAACAAACAAAAAAGAAAAATTTCTAACCTAAGTTAGGGTAGACCTAGACCTAGACGACTCCTAACTGGTTAGACTGTCCACGGGAGGTCGGGTGCAGACTTTGACCACGAGTTAATCAGCCAGGTCAGGGCAAGAGTGGTGGGAGGTTTTCCGTCAAAGACGTTCCTTAATTAAATAACCACCAATCTTCAGGCTTTCGGCCCTCAATCCCTTTCCTAGACACTGATTTGGCAAGAGTCAACTTCCAACACTGTTCCTCCTTAGGATAATCTCCTATTGAGTCCGAGATGTCCCTAGGGCCAACGTCTACTCAGTTTTAGTTAGGCTTGGGTTAGTGAGTGCTTGGGATATGATTTTTGGGCTAAGGAAGGGTGATGAAATCCCCACCTTATCTTGTTAATGGGTTATGCCCTTAAGATGAATTAGTGCAAGTGTACAAGATAAATAGATAGAATTCACTCAAAGCAGAAAATCAACCAAGAGATGAGTCCTATTCTACATGCAATGCGTACGTACCTTGCGTCTCCAGCACTCTTCAACAGTAAATAAAAATAATTGAAAAGACACGTGCCTAATATGCAAACGTCTAATCAAATTTTATTTTTAACAATCAATATTTTACTGTTGAATTATTAGCAATTTACAGGTGTATCACAGAACAAAACAGAATATATCAGTAAGCAGTATTTTAATTTACAGAGACCTGCAAAAAAATTCAGTGAGTAGTTTACTGCAATTGCCGCGGATCCGCGGCTCTGGCCGCGTTTCCGCGGCAAAGTTGCAGGTCCTCGTGCTCTGCCTTCGAGGGCAGAGGCACAGGATAGCTATATGTCCACTGCAGCTGCTGTTTTCTGTTTCCTATTCTCCAAACCTGCAAACAGAAAAGAATAAAGAATTAGTTAAAAATTAAATTTTTTTTTTAGAGATTTTTAGAGATAACTACCGTCCCTCCCCGGCAACGGCGCCAATTTGGTGACTGATTTTCCTGCACACAAAATTAGAATATTAGATTAAGAATAGATCGTGCGAGGAATCAGTTCTAATCCGCGGTAGCAGGGCTATGCGGGTCGTGATCCTCAAGGAGGGACTGCGATGGAAGCGTTAAGCAAGTTATACTCTAAAGCTTTTATTTTTATTTAGTTAAATGGTGGTATTTACAATGGGTGGTATTTACAATGGATGGAAGAAAAGAATTGTGGAAGATGTGGATTTAATCTACAAAAAAGAAAAGAAAAGAAACAAAAAGAAAAGAAAACTTACTTGAGATTGGTTGAAGAAAGAACGTGAAAACCTTACATGTTCTACCTTGCTTTAGGAGGCGTTCCACGAATAGATCATAAGATCGATCTCAATCCCTGTGCACATTATATCGTCAAGCATACTCAAGTACGAAGTGATGCGTAGCTTGGAGGAGACGTCTTCATGAACTATCGCTGGTTCTCACAGAGCTTAGTTATACGTGCTTATGGAATCCACTTGCATGTTCATCAACAACCACAAGATCACAGAGAAAAAGAAAAGAAAAACAAAATAAAAATAACACATAAGAATAAAGAACAAAAGAAAAGTAATTACCTTTATTGCTTTAATCAATGGCAGAGAAAAGAAGATACATCGGTGTCACGCTCAATATAATCCTCTCTCTCTCTTGAAAATAAAAAGAAAAGAAACCTAATTTACAAAAGAAAACCTAGAAGAAACCCTAATTTTGGCCCTTGGCTCTTCTCTGGACGCTGGACCTCTTCACGTTGCAATGAAGGTGCTATTTATAGATGCAGAATGCCACAGAGTCCCGGATAAACATCACCACAAAATCTGCTCTCTGGATAAGCTAGGATTGCCGCGGAAACGCGGCTTTTGCCGTCCGCGGCACTTTAGTGGCTTCTGGCCACGCGCTTTGGCGCGTGGCCCCTCCTGGTCCGTCCATGTGGGATTTTCCTTCTGGAAATGAATCCTGGCTCTTAATCTTTGGATTTGGATATAACTTGGGAATCAAGTTACCTAGATCCCAAATCTTTTCCACGAATTTTCCTTCTCTTCTTTTAGCTTTTATCCTATCCTGCAAGTGTTTAGGGTTGAATAGAAGTCTATCCTTCCCTCTTCTTTGTATTTGCAACTTTGGCCCTTGTGTATTTGCAATTTTGACAATTGATATTTGCACTTTACACCTGGGCTTCAAACATGGGCTTGGATCTGGGCTTTTGGGCTCTTTAAGCTTTATTTATTGTAAAATAAGAATTCGAGGCCTGCACACAATAAATTACAAATTATTAATAAATGTGCAGAATTATATAAATAAATATGAAAATGTGACGGTAAATATGATGATAAAAATGCACTTTTGACTACCAATCAGGTATAGTATTAACCTGATCAGGGAAGAATGCTATCAAGAATAGTATTTCTTCAAGAATTTACCGTTGATTGGCATCATAAGCATATCACCGTCTGGGGTTGTAAGGCGATATTCTCCATTTGAGTGACTGACTCCACTATAAATGGTCCTTCCTATTTGGGTTGAAATTTTTCTTTGGTCTTATGCGTCATCACCATAGGTCCTCTGACGGCTAAGACAAGATCTCTTTTCTTGAAAGTCTGCTCCTTGACTTTCTCGTTAAAGGCTCTGGTAATTCGGGCTTGATAGAGCTCGATCTGTTGTTGAGCTTGTAGGCGTTTATCATCCAAAGCCTCCAGCTCTTGGAGCCGCAGTCGATGCTTCTCCTCATTTGTCATCTCTGCTGTCAAGGCGATGTGTAGTGATGGGATTTGAATTTCTAATGGGAGTACAACTTCACACCCATATACCAAAGAAAATGGTGTAGCTTTCGTCAGGATTTGAATCATCGTGCAATAAAGCCTATAAGCATTCACCTAATTTGTCGTCCCAGTCACGTTGGCTTTTCGAGATGAATTTCTTGAGAAGTTTTCCAATAGTCTTATAGAAAGCTTCTACAAGGCCGTTAGCAGCTGGATAGTATGTTGTTGAAGATACGCTCTAGATTCTGAACTTATTACAGAACATTTGAAAGGCTTGGCTGATGTACTGGGGCCCGTTATCTTGGACAATTCATCATGGCAACCCAAAGTGGTAAATGATGTGATGTTTAATGAATTTGATCACATCAGATATCTTTACCTTTTTCAAGGGAATAGCTTCAGCCCATTTAGAGAAGTAATCAGTTATGGTTAGGATGAACTGATGTCCTTTGGATGAAGGTGGACTTATTGGACCAACCACGCTCATTCCCTACATCTCAAATAGCCAGGTAGAAGTTGTAGGGTGGAGATGTCCTGATGCCTGGTGGATGAAGTCACCATGGATTTGGCAGGCGTGATATCGTTTGGAGTAAGCGATGGCATCAGGGATCATCTTCGGTCAATAATACCCCAGTCTTCAGAGTCGATCTCCAATTTTTGGACCAGGTCGATGAGCTCCACACATGGTGTCATGCGCTTCTTTGAGCGCTTCTTGTGCCTCCTTTTGTGACAGGCAGCAGAGAAGGATCCCATCATGTGATCGGTGATATAATATTCGCGTAATCACATTATAATAGAATTTAGAGGCTTTCCTTCTAATGGAAGCCGCCTCTTTAGGTTATCAGGAAGGATACCGTACACTGCATAGTCGATGCATGGGAATTGCCAATCCCGGAGTTCTGGACCTATTGAAGTCTCTAAAGTTTCTTTGACTTGACGGTCTCCTGTCAGCTTTTGGTGATCTTCAAAAGTGAATTTTGGGTAATACAGGTCATGACTGTAGATGAGTATTTTCTCTATTACTCTAGCTGAAAGAGCCAAGGAAGCAGTGAGAGATGCCAGTGCATCTTCATGCGCATTTTGTTGGCGACGTACATGGTCGATATAAAAGTTTCCGAACCTCTCGGCCATGTAGATAGTTGCGTTGTAATATGGTACTAAGTCTTCATGTCTGACTTCGTACTCCCCGCGAACTTGGTTAACGATGAGCTTAGAGTCACCGTATGCTTCGAGATTTTTAACATCAATCTCATCGGTGATTTGCATCCCGATTAAGAGAGCATTGTATTCTGCTACATTGTTAGAACATGGCTCGGTTAATGAGAATACACGAGGGATTACGTTGTTCTGTGGGGAGACAAGGACTACCCCCACTCCTGCTACGACATTCCCATGCGGACCCATTCTTGATGCAACGTTGAAGAAGAGTTGCTATACCTGCCCTTCAAAAGATGTCTGGGTCAAATAAACTTCAGCGACCTCATCTTGGAGATCTTCATAAAGTTTAGTCGTTCTTGGATCTGGATGCTCAGCTAGAAAATCTGCCACCGCCTGTCCCTTCACGGCTTTTTGCGGCAGGAATTGCATCTCATATTGGGAGAGCAATATGGTCCATTTCGCCAATCGACCATTCAGTGACACAGTTTTGTTATAAGCAACCTTAAAAGATTCACTTTTGATATGACATGTATAATTTGGCCTACCAAATAGTGTCGCATTTTCTGGATAACGAACACCAATGCCAAACATTCCTTTTCGATTGGGTTGAACAGATATTCAACTCCGATCATAGTTCTACTCAAATAGTAGATTACCTGCTCATGTCCCTAATCATTATTCTAGCTAGCAACGCTCCTAAGGAATGATCCATCGCTCGAACGTATATCAAGAAAGATTTTTTTGACACCGGAACTATAAGGACAGGTTGTTGCATAAGGTATTGTTTGATTTCCTCAAATGCTTGTTGGAAAGCATTGTCCCAAATGAATGAGACACCCTTCTTCATTATCTGGTGATGGCTTGGCATCTTCCAGAGAGATTTGAGAAAAACCTCCGAATGTATGCCAGTCGCTTTTGCAATCCTCTAAGCTCTCTGAGATTCCTTGGAGATTGCATCTCCTTGACAGGATGTCACAACAAATCTTAGAAATTTACCGCTGGCTACCCCTAGGAAGGATTTGGTGGGGTTCATCTTCCATTGATACGCCCGCATGACATCGAGTACTGTCTTCAGATCTGCTATGTGATCGCGTAGCACGGCTTTTTACTGCAATGTCGTCGATGTAGCACTCTACTGTTTTGCGTATATGCTTGTAAAAAATTGCATTCATAGCTCTCTGGTACGTTCTCCCGTGTTCTTAATCTGAAGGGCATGACAGTATAGCAATCACCCCCAATAGCGTTCTGAAAGATGTATGCTTTTCATTATTAGGGACATCCTTATTTGATTGTATCCTGAGAATCTATCCATAAAGAACATTTATTCCAAACCACACGTGTTGTCGATCATGACATCCATAATTGGAAGGGGGAATTCATCTTTAGGACATGCCTCATTTAGATCGCGAAAATCAATGCAAACCCGGATCTTCCCATTTTTCTTGGTAACAGGAACGATATTGGCTACCCAATTAGGGCGTTGTTCCTCCCTGATGAAGCCAGAGTCTATTAGCTTTTTGACTTCCGACTGGATTGCTTTCATTATTTCTGGACGGAACCATCATTGCTATTGTTTGACTGATTCGCATCCGAATAAATGTTAAGGTGATGCATAGCCACTTGATGATTGAGCCCAGGCATATCCTCGTAATTTCAAGCGAAAATATCTACATACTCCCGCACAAGAGATATTAGCTCTTCCTTCTCAGAGGTGGTAAGCTTTTGCTTATAAAGATGGGCTTGGGATTAGCCTCATTTTTCAGATTGATCTGGGTGACCTTATCCTCTGCGGGTGGTTCACGTTGCTCGAAGCGAATATCCCAGAGAGCATTTAGGTGTTTGATCTAAGGATCTGTATCTGACTAGATCATTTCTTCATCTCTATCTTCCGGCTGGCTCGTTGAAACCATGTTTACTGAAAGTTCTTTGAAGATGTTACCAACACTGACATATGACTCCCACGATATGTGCCTGACGAGCGATAGTGATATAATGACTCTTCAGTTTCAGAGGCTGACGAGATTGGAGTTGACACATAACCCAACCCCCCGCGAGTTTGATGATAATAATCAGGGGCCCTCTCTTTTGGAACGAAGGATCGAAGCAACGTTCTCCTTCCTTTGCCAAAGTTCAAACCAGGACCATTTGTTAGGTCATACACCATATTCTCCATCATTATGAGTACATTTGGCTAATAATGAGAGAATTGAGAGGATTCATCATCGCTTTCAGAGCTTTCACGAGTCATTGATTTGGACTCGACTCTTTCAAAAAGGATTGGTCGTTGGCCTTTGCGTCTGACTGGGACCATAAATTGCGATCCTTGTGCATTACCAACATCTTGGTACACCATGATGGATGACTTCACCGGTACATGCAATGATGTCAGAGTATCTATTATCTACCAGGGGTCATCATCGACATCGTACTAGCGTCCGACGGCACGAAATCAGAAGCAAACACAGAAAAGTAAGCCAAATCCATCTCTGCATTAATATACCACTCGCCTACATCGTTGGCGAGGTTATTGACATGAAGCTCATTAATGCATGTTACAAGTGGTTCAATTCCCAAAGGCACTCTACTTCCACCTCTGGTTCAGTTTCAGCTTCAGTACCAAAGTCTGGTTCCTTTGGCTAAGAATCTCGCTTGTCTCCAAAGAATCTTAGTATAAGAGGGAGTCTGTGAAATTGTTCTCTACCCCTTGAACGGATGCCTTTTGGTGATCAATGTTCAGACATTCCCACATCCGTCAATATATTCATGACTTGATGGAGAGTGAAGGGGACGGTGGAATTACGATGAATCCATAGTCGTCCCAGCAGCAAATTGTACGAAGTGTCAGCGTCAATCACATAGCATGTCACTTCAGATCTTAGGTCCCCAATCTGACATTTAAGTTTGATCTTCCTCATTGGGTGCGGACCATTGGCGTTGAAACCATAAATGATAGTTTGGGCGGCGCGCAATTGGTGGTAGGATCCCTATATGCTGCATGACACGGCGAGGCATAATGCTCAACGTGAATCCTGGATCTACCTGAATGCGGCTCACTTCAAATGATCCAATACACCCTGTGAAGTATAAGGGCCTATCATGTTTCCCTTGACCTGCATGTCGTCTGGCGTGAAGGTAATGCAAGGGGTATTTTGAGAGATGTGGGGACAGTCTTTCTTATTTTCCTCCTGTGATCCAGCCGGGATCTGGGCCATGAAAATCTCAGCATCGGCTAGAGCTTCTCTCAGAGCTTCTCTTGTTGACTTTGATAGTCTTAGAAGCTCATAAAGGGTGATCCTGGCCGGGATGTTGGCCAGTTGAGCCAAGACATCAAAGCGGTAAGGTGTTGAAGTTCTTTCTGCTTTGTCCTTTGGGAGGGCCCTGGCATACCGAAGCTCCTTCTGCTTCTCCATAGATTGCTTTGCGTATGGCTTGGTTGGCTCTAAGGTAGGTTTAGGTGAATTTGCTGTTAACTCATCGTATTTCTTCAAATATGACTGACCTGAACGAGTTTCGGTCACGAGCAGTGCATTTAGCTCTGCGGCGAGGACGATCGTCTCTTCCTTTGAATCGGTTAGTAAGGAGACATTAGTCTCTGTTTCCCAGGAAGAGGCGCACACCACATTGCATGATGAAGCTTTTGCCTTACCTTTTGACTTCCTGTTGGTAATAGTAGTCCACTGTTAGCCTTTCACAAGGTCTGGATGAACCCACATGATTTCTCTCTGAGGCGTAGGAACAGGCAAGAGGCCTTTCTCTTACTGGTGATGCAGGTCTGTATTGGTCATCCTTTGTTCCTCTTTTGGGATGGGAACTACTCCGGCTGGGGTTGGAGGCTGGTTTCTAAATAGAAGAAATGACGTCATGTTAGACATCACTTTCTTCTGCTCTGGACGGAGTTTGAGCACTTCCACATCAATCAGAGATTGAAGAATATCTTTAAAGATATAACAGC
Organism: Agave tequilana; assembly: GCA_038442645.1. Lineage (NCBI taxonomy): Eukaryota > Viridiplantae > Streptophyta > Magnoliopsida > Asparagales > Asparagaceae > Agave > Agave tequilana. Next base: position 60,231 of record JAVJIF010013882.1, read on the forward strand.
TCTTGATAGGGTGCCCCAGCATCCTATAATATAGGCAGTAGTTGGGGTTGTCGGTCTTGCCGACTTCCTCAGGCCGTCTAGCTTCAGGAAGCTTCAATCTATTGCCCTTGTTGAGTAATTTAAACAACGGATCAACGTGCCATTCTTGAAGGAGTACTGCCTATTGGCGCGTGGCTGACTTGAAGAACCACCCCCTCTGGTTGACTGAGGTTTAATGGGAGATTTTGTCTCTGTCACCAATGTGCCTTTCCTTTTTGACTGGAAAGATACTTCTGGCACACACCTTGTTAACCTTTTGGGTATGGGCTTGTTTTCTTTTGTCCTAACCCTGGCAACAATCTCTTCAGCTTGTTCACCTTGCTAGACCAACTACTTCCAAGTGCCGCTTTCAGCAACTCCTATCTTGGCTAGGAGTGAGGTTTACAAATTGTGATGGCATGTTTCCATCAGGGTGGCCTGGGTCATACCGCTAGGATATCGGAGCGCCATACTCTAAAATCTTCCTACAAATGCTTTGACCGACTCTCCTTTTCATTGCTTTATTGCCAGGAGAGTGGGCATGGTAACCTTCAAGTCGTCTTCGAAGAAGCGTGTAAGGAAAAGCTTCTCCAAATCACCCCAGTTCTTAGTGGAGTCTTCGGAAAGTTTCATGAACCATTCAAAGGCGAGTCCCTTCAGAGCGCCAATGAACAAACGTGCCAAGATGGCATCATTTGCTACTGTGTTCCATGTCTGAGACTTGAAATAGTAGATATGTTAGTTCGGGGACCCCTTGCCGTCAAAGTCCTGTAGGGTTGGAGCTTTGAACTTGGGAGAATATAGGACAAGATCCCATTCTGTCGGGTATAGCCGAACTACTTCTGCTTCTTGGAGGCCTTTCTAATTGGTAAGGGCTTTCAGACGCTGCTGTAGTTTATTCATTCTTTTAGAATGAGTACCCCCATTCTCTGGATTGCCTTCCTCTTCAGATGAAGACTTAGAGGACTCAGAGTTGGATAGTTCCTCCTCCTCTATATGCACAGAAGATGAACTCTTCTCTTCTTTTCGCTTGCCTTTAGAACTCTTAGAAGAAGCTGTGACCTTTGACTTCTTATCCTCAAGCAATTGTGTAAGCATCTGCTTGAGAGTATCGATAGATACTTATTGGGCGCGAATCTTATCAAATTGTTCTTTCTGGACCTGGGCTTGTTATTCCAGGCGCCTGGCCATCTCCTCAGGAGTGTTTGCCAAATGCACAAAGCCTTCCTTCTCTACAGAAGAGTTTGAAACCTGCGATTCCGCTATGGCAGAGTATGATTACTTACTTCAATGCCCCGGATTAGGGCACTATAGTCAACCGGGACTGCTGTACCAGTCCGAGTGCGAATATGCTGGTATACTCCTTTTGTTTCTGTATCAAACTCATCAGAGCTGACTGCCAGTTATTTTTCCTAACTTCTAATTGGCGTAATGCGTGGACCTACCATGTTTGCATTGACTTTAGGGTACTTCGTGTCAGAGAAAGTTCTCCTTCTATGGGAATGACGTCTTTTGACTGATCGGGAGGTCAAAGTTAATCGTCTGAACACCAAATGCTCGCTTGTATTAGAGTTGCAGGGGCATTCAGAGAGTATTGTTGTGATGAGCCATTTACAGCAACAGGATGGAGTAATTTGATTAGCACTCCTCTTCTTTATCAAGTAATCTCTTAGATCGGTCGGAGGGGGATCAAAGAGATTAGCCTTAGATTTTTGAGAGCTCTTCAGCTTCTGAGAGCCATTCTTGCATCGCTAATTTGAAACGCAAGGTTCTAAGAAACAGAGCCTACAATCTGTAGAACAAATGCAGCTCTCGCATTTTGGATCTAAAACGCGGGTCTCGTGCCTCTGCTGAGAAGAGGCGCGGAGCTCGCATTGCTGATAGTCGCGTTTGTCTAGCGACACTTAGGAAACGCGGGGTTCCTGAATCCCGCGTTCGGTTATAGAGACGCGGTTCTCGTGTCTCTGTGAAGAGGCACAGACCTTGCACTGCTATACGCCACATTTGAGAGGTTGATTCTCTCAGAAACGCAAGCCCTTTGGGCTTCACGTTTTGGCATCTATACGCGGACTTTGCATGTCTGACATAACTCAGAAGAGACGCGGACTTGAGCCTCGCATTTTACATCTGCTGGACAGATAGTTGTTCCAGCTTCTTGCATCTGTAGTTGACATGCGCATCGCCTCTGTTGACATTCGGTGTTCCGATTACGCCGCACGGGTTACTGGGAACCCCTGGTAACCTGGAGCTGAGGAAGTGGATGAGCATGACTGGCTGCCCATCAAAAACACTACCTCGCGGGTCTCGTGGGAGACATTGATGCGAACTGGCTGCCCGTCAAAAACTGCCCGTCAAAAACCACCATCAGAACCACCACCTTGAGGTGATTTTTCCTTCCCTCTCTATTTGTTTCATGCATACATACATTCACAATGCGTTGAGGATAATGCATGAGATTAGTGTGGGGGCGGGTTTACTAACATAGAGTTTTTTGATTTTTTTTCTTACTTCTTTTAGGATATTCTTAGAAAATTTTCCTTTTGGTATAGGATTTTTTTCTCCTTTCTTTAAAAACTTTTGAAATAAGAGACAGAATTTTGATATATTTTTAAGAAAATTAAGATAATCTTAGAAATTAAGGAAGCCTTAATTATGACATCGTAAACCTAATCGAAATAATGAATCTTATTTAAAATTATAGGTTAAGTAAAGAGAGATTAGAGAGAGAATTTTATCTTGAATTTTTTGCCTTAAAGAGTATGCTCTACACACACAATTTTTGGGATAGAAACAAAGGCCTCAAATGTCATAAAATAAACAAAAAGAAAAACATACGGTATATATGAAGGGAAAAAAATAATTTATTAAGTTAGATAACTATGCCTCAAGAAGCATAATTATTTACGCCTAACAGTGGTCATAAGAAACAAATAATCTCCCTTAGTTTTATGGCCTTGTTTACTCGAGCCCTTAAACCTGAGAGATGTCTTCTCATCTGGTGCCCTAAGATCGCCTAGTCTGAGAGTCATCGATTAAAGGCTCACTACCTGGGTAAACTAGAAAGCCTAAGAAAATTAAGGGAAGAAAAAAGAAAATATATATATATAAATAAATAGCTTGATGGTTAGAGTTGAAATCCCAGAAATCTTCACTATTACAATGCGCATATTATCCTGTTTTATGAAGGATAAAATATTCAATCCAATTTTGAATTTTTACCTTAATTGATGACAAGATCTTACATATAGACTAAATTTAAAGAAGAATAATTTTTGGTGGACTAATGATCTTAGATCGCTTATATTTTTACAAAAATATTTTAAACCTTGTCTCTCTTTCAAAATACATTTTCAAAACATTATATATGTTTTCTTTCTTAATGGATTTTATGAGTGCAATCTGCTAAAACTCTCAGGAGACAACACTCCTCCTCTAGGGAAAACCTAGATATATAATAGCTTGTTGCACACGCTTAGTATAATCGCGTCACCTGTGAAAGTGGTACAATAACATTTATAGTATAGTTATTCTTTTTCATACTTTGCTCGGGACGAGCAAAAGATAAGTGTGAGGGTGTGATTAATCTACGATATTGCACTTTTATATCGTATTTTCTACCGATTTATGAATAAAATATCGTTTCTAAATTGTGTTTTGGTCTCTTTTACAGATAACCAAGACTAGAAGGGCAAAAGGGTAATAAAAGCTTAATTAAACCTATTTTTGGGTAATTAAATCCAGATTTCTTGGAGGCCAAGTTAGAGAGTTTTTAGAAGATACATTGAATCTAGATGTTTACGCGTGTTTGATGAAAATTCGGACGCAAATACTCGAATCCAAGAATACTTGAAAGGTCCCGTAATGAGATGATACCGCTCGCCAAAACCAGGGACCTAAGTGGTTTCTGAGGCCATCTTGGCGAGCCATGCTTCAATTTTCGACGCGTGACCTCATCTCGTGCTATAGAACCTCCTTTTGTTTATATAAAATCCCGCAGATACCTGAGACGCAAGCAGATCAGCGAGTAGGTTAGGTTTTCTCTTTTCTAGTTGTAGAGTAGAATTTTCTTCTTCTTTCCTTTGGTATTTTCATTTTGTTTTTAGATCATGTAGTAGGGCGAGTTGATTCAGAGAGATAGAGAAATAATGATGTAATATATGTTAACAGTCTATGTAAAGGTGTCTCCTTTCTTCTCCATTGTAATCTTCTACATCTTCTATATGATGCTTAGCAAGTTTTTTTCTTCTCATGGTAATCAACTACTAACTGCTAATTATCAAACCTCTTAGTTGATAATCCACATGAATCTAATAGCATCTAAAAGGCCTTGCTCTTATAAGAGCCATTGATGGCTTATGATGATGGATTCTAACGTTCTAATATTCTAACATCTAAACCACTAACTCGCAATGCTAACTTATTTCATTCTCACTTTTAACCGTTTTAGTGATCTAATAGTAGCTTGCAACTTGTTTTGTGTAATAGATGTATTTGAATGTGGAAGAACAATCTTATGAGCCATACTTCGTATCGTCTCTTAAAGTGAAGGACTAGTGTTGGCCAGAGATCCATGTGAGGCAACTATCACTAAAAGGTTAGCATGGTTAGTGGAGCAATTAGTAGTTAGTTGCCATGAATTTTCTTTCATAGTTTTCCTGATTTTTTTTACTCTGTTTTAAAAATCATTTTCAAAACCTTTTTATCATTTTTCTATCGATGTCTTCACCACCTTCTTACTTCATCATTGTTTTCACCTTCTTCATCACAAGTTCTTTTCTATTTTTGTTTTCCAAATCACTTCCTATATCACTTCACTTTTCACTTCATTTCTATTTTCTTGTTTTGTTTTACCGATTCACAACCACTTCTCAGTAGTTTTCACTTCGCGTTTTTATCACCTTCTCACCTATCATTTCTGAATTTTTTTCTTTTTCTTATCTCATTCTTTAACAAAGAAGAACTTGTTAATACATGAATAAAAATTGTTAATGTTTCTATTAGCTCCTGTCCCTGTTGATTCAACCCGTTGAGCCAATGCTATAACGGAAGTATCGAGGGAACATTAGCACGCACATAATTACACCGATTTCATAAAACACACATTTCAAGTGCTGGTTTCCTCCCGATCAACCGCTATCAAGGTACCACTGCTCCCTAAATCGTGGAGCCTTGGTGTGTACCTATATCAAGTAAAGAAGTTGTTAATTTTGGTACCCATATTTTCTTGAGTCCTATAGTGTTAGTTTTTTAAACCCAAACATGATCATTTGAAGTACTAATGCAATCAAAACAAAACTTAGCTAAGTGACCTTTCTGGTCACAATAGGTGCAAGTATAAACTCTACCATACATAAATGTATAATGTGTATGTGAAACATGAGCATGCTTATTGTGCGTGGCATGTTTAGCATGATGTGTGTGGGCATGTTGTGCTTGATGAGTATGGGCATGAGTTGCATTTTGAGTGTGAGCATGTGTAACATGAGAAAAATGAACATGTTTCCTTGTGTGTTGCTTAGGTAACATGGCCTCTAATCTAGCCTTATTTGTTGACACTCTAAAAAAGACAAGATTCCTAATTGGCCTGAACAATATCTAAACTTGTTGGCATTTACAGAAGACAAGTGGCAGATAAGCTGACGACCAGTTTTTACCCATCTCTGAGGGATAAATCAGCGACTTGGACTCTACTGATCTAGTAAAGTAGACAGTGAGCCCTGATTGTCTTTGAAGAGACCTAAGCAGGTCTAAGATGCTAGGTTAGCTCAATACTTAACATCACATGAGCCCGAGGGGATAGCCTCACCTGAGAGGCTAAGTTTGTCCAACTCCGCTTTGAAGCTGTTCAAAGCTCTATCGGGAGCTAACTTACAGCTTCGCTGAAGTGCTCAGTTAACTCCACGGAGAGTTAGCTTCGCTCGAAGCCACACGCAACCGCACAGAAGGATGGTTAGTAACTTCGCCACAGATGTTTATCCAGCTCAACTGAAGAACTTTCTTCTGACTTCACCAGATGCTCCTTCCAGCTCCGCTGCGAGCTCGACGCGGCAGCTCCGCTGCGGGTCTTTTATGGTCACCTTTGACCAATAAATCTCCAAATGAGATCAAATCTATTCAAGATCAAATCTAATCGAGATTAAATCTGAGATCAAATTTGGCAGTTGATTACCATAATCTCTTGACTCTCCTAAAATAAGTAAGAAGATCAGGGGAGATCTTTTAGTTATTTGGAAAGAATTAAAACAGATCAGGAGATCGACGCTACCTGCTATTCCTAGCTTCGCAGAAGCTGATTCTAGCCTCGCAGCTAGGTTACTTTCCAGATTTAAACAGATTGACTCAATCTATTTTTAGATTTTTTTAAGGGATAATTATACCCCTGCTCTCTATGCCCAAAGAGACGCATGCACAGAGAGAGAGAGGCTGAAAAATAGAGAGAGACAGCTAAACAGAGACCTATTCTCTTGTTTCCAAGAATTCAGAGAACTGCTTCTCTAATCAGGGTGCTAATACTCTAAATCTTCCTCCCTCTCAAGGAATCTCCGGAACCAGGCGAGAAGGAATTCCCAAGTGGAGGTAGTTTGAGAAGTAACAAGAGGGTTCTACCAACCTTTTGTTCTCCGATTCCCCGAACAAAGCAAGAAGGGAATCCCATCGATTTCGCATCGTCAAAGGGACAAAGTGGTCGCGTGCTGACCAGACTCCTATCGGCACACTTTTCCAGAATCTCAGAGGAGATCTACTTGTAATCTTTTTATTGCAAAAGAATTGCTTGTAATTTAGCTCCTCGACCCTTTTTTATAAGTTTTCCCCTTTTGCAAAATTAATAGAAAACAAGATGGCGATTCCGCTGGGGAACGAATTCTCCACTGTTGAGAATCAAGTGTCGCAATGCAACGAACAGACCTTCGGGTCTACTTCTGAATTCAAGGAAGTCGGTGTGGCCAGAGCCCCTCTGGCTAAATCTTCGAAGTAAGTCTCTGTGGAGACAATGAGGCTCTCTGTGAGCCTACCATGGTCTTCTGGTGCAATAAGGAAGCAGCCCCGCAATGCAAGGGCCAGAATCTTCAGCCTGCTACCTTCGAAAATCTAGTCGTTCACTTCGACTAAAGAAAATTCGAAGAGCTCCTCTCTGTGGGTGGTTCAACACTCCGTGCACGAAAGCACAGAAAGGTGTTAATGGCCAAGGTTTCAGAGTAGAAACTGGAAGCAGAATCCTTCCAACACCTCCCAGCCTCGCGTGTGGCTAGTCAAGTTCCCTGCGAACCTAAGTCTTCTTTTTCAAAGTAGATGTGGAGGCCAAAGCAGAAGGCTTTGTAAGAAGCTTTAGGTGTAGCTACGCCACAAGTTCGCCTCTCTCACGAAGAAAAAGGCAAGATGCCTGCCTGCTTCGTCGAGACTGCTAGCCGCAAAGTTACGACGGCTACCATGGCTTCGCCTAATTCAGGAGCAGTAACTCCTCGCGCCAGCCTCATTCTTATGAGCAATGCTACTGATGGTGGGCCAAGCACAGTACCTCAGGGTATGCATGATGTTCGCAGCCGCGAAGCTGGAACCAAAGCACCACAGTGTGCTTCGTTCCCCAGTTCATTAAGCGCTAAGCTCGCCCTTCGTAGTGGAGCTAAGGGATCGTCCCTGAGTGTTGACAGCGGTGCTTATGCAGCTTCAGCACCCAAGGACATTCCCAAGGTTCTTAGCTGCGAAGTTAGAGCTAAAGCACTATTTATTGCTAATTACCTCTGATGTGACGAAACGAACAGGGCATCATTCTATGCGCAATCTAACAGAGCCTCTGCACTGGATCGTTTAGGCCCGACTGGGTCTGACTTGTGAGAATTCTTGACAAGCAAACGGAAGTCAGAATCTTTCCAAACTTCTCCAGACTGGCTTATATTAGAAGATTCATCACAAATCTCTCAGGCCGCTGTCAACCGTTCACCCGACTCATGAAAAAGGGTGTTTCCTTTGTATGGGATCAAGCTTGTCAGGAAGCTTATGAGGATGTCAAGAGATATCTCACAAAACCTCCAGTCTTAGTAGCTCCCGCATCATTGAAACCATTCTTGCTTTATGTGAAAGCTATGGACCATTCTCTTGGTGCCCTGCTTGCTCAAAAAGACGATAATGGTCACGAAAATGCTATTTATTATCTGAGCAGGACTCTGCTAGTGGCGGAATCTTGCTATAATCCTATTGAGAAGAAGTGCTTAGCTCTTGTCTTTGCCATTCTGAAGACACGACATTATTTGGTCGACCAAACCATACATATCATTTTCAGAGTGAATCCTTTGCATTCCAGGATCATTGAATTCAAGATTAGCTAAATGGGCACTTCTTTTGTCTCAATACGACATGCTCTTTATCCCTCAAAGGGCGGTTAAAGACCAGACCCTTGCAGAGTTCTTGGCTGCTCATCTGATTCCGGAAAACTCAAAACTTCATGAAGATATTTCAGATGAAGTCTTTGAATCCAATGTAACATCAGAGGATGAAGTTTGGCAGGTGTTCTTCGATGGAGCATCACAAATAGGCCCCAAAGGCAGGATCATTGCTGGCGTGGGGGTTGTATTTATCTCTCTACAAAATCTTGTCCTTCCTAGAGCATTTTCTCTGACGGAATCATACTCCAACAATGTGACGGAACATAATGCTCTACTTATTGGTCTTCAGCTCGTCCACGGAATGGGGGTATGCTACCTTGAAGCTTACGGCGATTCAAAACTGATTATCATTTAGGTTAAAGGCGAATATGAGGTCCGTAATGAGGATTTGGTACCTTATTATCACGCAGTCATCGAAATGGCTAATCTATTTGATGGCTTTTACATCGGGCACATATCTCGATCTCAGAATACTAAGGCGGATGCTCTTACTGCATTAGCAACAACGCTAGCCTTGCTAGTCAACACCAAGTATCACCTTACAGTGGCGACTCGACACCTTGTCTGCTTTAAACATATATTAAGAACTGAGAGGTCTATAATATCTCGACGGATCTTGAGCCGAGAGATTGGCAATTTCCTTTCATCAACTATGCTCTACATGGTCTGCTGCCAGATAATCCTAAGGAAGCGGCATCTATCAGACGAAGGTCTCTCCGTTTTTACTATAATCCAACTTTGAAGACACTTTACCGTCGTTCATACCACGGTATCTTCCTCTATTGCCTTTCTAATTCAGGGGCATAGGAAGTGCTTAAAGAAGCACACGACGGCATATGCGGAGCTCATTAGCCAGGTCCAAAACTTAAAGACGATTGCACAGGCTTGGATATTATTGGCCAACCATGATAGCCGACGCCATCCAGTATGCACGAAGGTATAAAGCATGCCAAATTCATGCGGACTTCATACACCAGCCTCTGGAGTTACTCCACCCAACTGTTGCTTCATGGCCATTCGAAGCATGGGGAATCGATGTCATAGGGCCAATCAGCCCTTCTTCGACAAAAGGATACCGATTTATCCTAGCGATAACTGATTACTTTTCGAAGTGGGCAGAAGCTATACCACTGGTTGAAGTCAAAACTTCTAACGTGGTTAATTTCATCAAACACTATGTCATCCATTGATTTGGTGTCCCTAGGCGGATCATCCATGATAACCGTCCCCAGTTCATAAGCCAGGTATTCTATCAATTCTGTGGTAAATACTGAATTCAGAATGTGACTTCAACTGCCTATAATCTTGCCGCTAATGGCTTGGAGGAAGCATTCAACAAGATAATTATTGAGTTACTCAAAAAGTTCGTCTCCTCGAATAAGCGAGATTGGAATGAAAAGCTTGGTGAATGTCTTTTGGCCTACCGAACCATGGTTTGGACCCCGACAGGCAATACGCCTTTTTCCCTGGTATACGGGTGTGAAGCAGTCATACCGTTAGAAATCCAGATGTCATCATTACGAGTCGCTCTGCTCACTAAGATCACATCAGAGGATAATGATCGGTTGCGTCTTCAAGAGCTCGAAGCCCTAGATGAGAAGCGGTTACAAGCTCAGCAGCACATTGAGTTGTATCAAGCTCAGATCTCAAAAGCCTTCAATAAGAAAGTCAAACAAAGAGTCTTTCAGAAAGGACATTTGGTTTTAGCCATCAGACGACCAATGATCATAACGCACAAAACCAAAGGCAAATTTCAGCCCAAATAGGAGGGACCGTTTGTAATAGAAACAGTCTATTCAAATAGAGCATATTGCCTTCTGAATTCAGATGGTGATTTACACATGATGCCGATCAACGACAAGTTCTTGAAGAAAAATTATCCTTGATAAGGATCTTTTTCATGATCAAGTTAACATTACACCTCTGATCAAGACCTTTAAATCCAAGATATGCAGAAGGAGCGCCCCTCTCTTCCTCCAAACGAGATCATACGACTGTAAACCAGTATAGAGCCGATCGTACACTGGTTGTCTCAAAGAAGAATCAAGGTTACGAATACAGTAACCAAATGATCCAACACCTTTAACGGTTAAGGATAGAGGAAAATGTTGACCTTTAAGCCCAACATAAGTCCTCGACATGCTGAGGGGAATAGCATGGCTAGCCTGACTCAAATGGTAAAGGCATATCAATCCCGTTGACAGCTGAGGATTTGCTAAAAATCCTAAGGGACCTGTTCCCATTTGATTTCCTCTCCAAAATCACTTACCAATTCTCATCTATGGAATGGTAAGACCACATATAAAGAACGACAGATCCACTCGAGTTACTGCTATATTCAAACACCTTTCCATCCATTTCGCTATTAAGTTAACATTAAATCTATGACAGTAATCTCCTCAATTTTCTCAGTGAAAACGAGATCCTGTTAAGTTAACACTAAACCTATGACAGTGATCTCCGCGATTTTCTCAGTGAAAACGAGATCTTTCCATCCATTTCCCTATTAAGTTAACATTAAACCTATGACAGTGATCTCCTCGATTTTCTCAAAAAAAATGAGACCCTTTCATGCTAAGTTTAACACTACACCTCTGGCATCCATTTCGCTGTTACGTTAACATTAAATCTATGACAGTGATCTCCTCGATTTTCTCAGTGAAAACGAGACCCTTCCATGCTATGTTTAACACTACACCTCTGACATCCATTTCTCTGTTAAGTTAACATTAAACCTATGACAATGATCCTCTCAATTTTCTCAGTGAAAATGAGACATTTTCACGCTATGTTTAACACTACACCTCTGACATATCTTTTTGTCAAGTTGACATTACACCTCTGGCAAATTGCTTTATGAATTCCTACGAAGTTCTTTTTGTCATGTTAACATTACACCTCTGACATATGATCTTTTATGGGATTCACTTCCTAGCTCCCCAGCAAGTTTCTAAGTCCCACTCAGTCTTTAGTGGACTTTTCTGGTTGTCACGTTAACAATATACCTCTGACAATTCCTTTCAATCTTATACAAATTTTGAACTTGGTGGCTTCTCAATCGGTTATGTCATTGCGACCTCTGAATCGGCAGATAGCCAAGTCTCATCTTAGTGCGGCAAGGACTACCTCTTTGTCATCATGTCCAGTTCGTCACCTCTGAATGACAAATTTTGAGCTTAGTGGCTTCTCAATCGGTTATGTCATTGCGACCTCTGAACCGACGATAACCAAGTCTCATCTTTCAGTCTGGTAAGGACTATTTCTTTGTCACCATATGACAAATTTTAAACTTGGGGGCTTCTAATCGGTTATGTCATTGCGACCTCTGAACCGGCAGATAGCCAAGTCTTATCTTTCAGTCGGCAAGGACTACCTCTTTGTCATCATGTCTAGTTCGTCACCTCTGAATTGTAAGTACACCTAGAGGGGGGTGAATAGGTGTACGGTTAATCTAATGAACAAAATGTGGAATTTAAAATCTTAATTGCAACACACTTAGTGTAACCAACGAGTGTAGCCGAATTCCCGGTGAAGGGCTCTGGACTAACTCCTTTTGATTCCTTTGAATAAGAGTTGACGTGCTATATGAAGCTCTCGTGGTTAGACACAAGTGAGGCACACAAACAATCACAACCAAGCATATAAGTATGATATGACAATATGAATGATGCAAGGCACAAAATAATAGAGAGAGTTAGAGTCAATGGATCAAACGCAAACACCGAGATTTGTTTCGAGGTTTGAGCACTCAGCTCTACGTCCCCGCCTTCACACAGAAGGATTTCCACTAACTTGTCCACACAAGACTCCCACACAGGGAACCTCCACTGAGGATTTGGGGCAATACAACCGGGAGTACACAACTCCTCTCTCAATTACAAACACAACCTCTACACTTAGAGGCTAGGCACAAAACCGCCACAAATCAACCTCACAAATGAGGATAGGCATAAAGCCAAACAACAAATCAATGTCTCACTAGAGGGATAGGGCACAAAGCCACCACTCCAAAAATCAACCTCTACACAAGAGGGATAACACAAAGTAGGAGGGTTTACAACTTAGTGATCAAAAGACCACAAACCAATTCTTTTCTCATTAAACAAAGATCCTAATAGATAGGTAGATATGATAAGCTCAAGTGAGAAAATAAAGTGTTTGGAAATGAAAAAACAAAGAAAAAACACTTGGGAAAATCACAAGATAGAAATTTAAATAGAGATCAAAAATCATTCCGAAATACTCTCTTTTTCTTTGAATTTTCCAACACTTTAAAACAAATAAAGATGGAAACTTTGAACCCAAAACTCTTTTAAAAAACTAGGAATTAAACACTAGAGAAGATGGAAATTTGCTCTTCAAAAACTTGGTGAAAAACAGGCAAGGATTGGGGTATATAAAGGCCCCAACCAAATCTGCCCGTTGGCTGGCAGAAAGGTCAAAATTGACCTTCCGGTCGACCGGCCAACGGTCAAAAATTTGACTGTTGAGCCTGTCGGTCGACTGCCCGGTCGACCGCGCCCAAAACCAGAGAGCAACGACTCTCTGGCCGGTCGACCGCCCGGTCGACCGGGACAACCCGAGAGTTGGTTGCCTTCAGTCGGTCGACCGGCCCAAGAGGCTAGCCTGCGTGCACGTCCTTGTGAACGTTGGTCGACCGGTCCGGTCGACTGACTCTGGGTCCAGTCGACCGTCCCGATCGACCGCCAGAGCCTGACAAGGCTGATTATAGGTTTAAATTTTGGGTTTTTAAATATCAAATAAATCCCATAAAATCTCTAAAAATCCACAAAAATAGTTTCAGTATAATACTTTGATATACAAACATGTGTGAAAAATTCAACATATATTTCAAACAATTTGAACTATTTTTGTAACTTAGAAATTTTGCCGAAAAAGAAAATCTGTATTTTCCAAAACTAGGATTTTTGAATTGAAACATCGTTTTGTCCAAAACCCATCCAAATACAAAACATGATATTGAAATAACTTTTATGCATGTTGTATATGGATATAATCCAATATACATGAAAGATATATATATCCATGTTTTTGACAAAAATATATGTTTTGTTAAAATACTAAAACTCCAAACTCATGAAATAGACTATCAAACTATGTTTGTTTAAATAGTTGAAGCATAGATATATAGAACATAGATCTAATATACATTAAACCATGTAAACTTGTTTTGATTCTATCTATTCATGAAAATCAAGATCGGTTAAACCGAAAACCGAAAATCAAAACATGAAACTTAGACAAGTATGTGTGTTGTGAATTTGAGCATATCACACTATCTAATATTTAACAATTGATTTAAAACATAAACTAAATAATGTACCGAAGTCTTCTTGTAGAGTGTCGTCTCCAAGTCGACTCGATCCAAACGTGATCCACCGAGCTTGACTCCAATGAGTGCTAGATATGAACTGACGCTCGGGCTCTTGAATCACCATGTGAAAGCTCCAAAATACCTTTGTTGAAGCTAATAACCTACTAATATCTTGTTTAAGTATCTGAAACTAAACATCACAAGATTATTAGTAAACTATAACTACATGAGTTAATCATCATCAAAACTAGAGTGGAAGGCCTCTGGGCCAACAATCTTCCCCTTTTTGATGATGACAAAACTCATGGAGTTATATATGCATGGATTAAAGTCAAGCATTAAAGAAGTTCCCCCTTAACTCATGCATAGCAATAAACAATAAATATATGCAATGAATACTAAACATGAATATGCATCAACATGCATAAAACAATAAAATGAACATGCTCTTGATACCAAATTTTTAAAATAATTCTTTTTCCTTTTGAAATAAACATGTTCTTAAATAATTGCTCTAGATACCAATAAAAATTTCAATTTGAAAAATTTTATCAATAAAAGCAATAAAAGCTTTTGATACCAATCAATAAAAACTCTTGATACCAATTGAAAGATAATCAATAAAAGCTCTTGATGCCAATAATAAAAATTTTAAAAAAATTACTTGATACCAATAAAACAAAACAACAAAATATGTTCTCTTGATACCAATATCAACAAAACATCAAAACATCAAACAAAAACTTTCTTGATACCAATATGAAACAAACTTTGGTATAAACTTATAAATAAACAATAAAAACATGCATATAAACTCAAATATTTCTCCCCCTTTTTGTCAATCATCAACAAAGGTGTCAAAGAAAATAATAAAATAATGTTCTTTCCCTTTTTGTCTTAAACAAAAAACATATCAATAAGGGGTGAAATCAAATCAAAACATTATGATACTAATTGAAAAAAATATATCAATTTTGTGCATCATGATATCAAAAAAAGCATACCAATTGAAAGTATATAAAACAAATATTTTTAATTTAAATAAACATGTCTATATTATACCAATTGAAAATAAATAAATCATGTTGAAGAATTCAACCAAAGATTTTGATATCAATTGAATGATGTAAACATATATGTAATCTTGATATCAGTTGTAAAGATTAGTACCAATTGAAAGTAATTTTTCATTAGGAGCATATGATACCAAAAAAAATAATGTCATTTTTCAATTATTTTTCACATAAAGTGTGGGAGTAAAATACGAAAGGTAAGCAAAACCAATAAAAAAGTGAAATACGAATTTTCTCCCCCTTTATGAAATACCAAATAAAATGATGCATAAGCTTGTATAAGATACCAATTGAAAATTAATCAATTGAAATATACTAGCCAGTTAAGAAATCAAGCTTAGCATAACTAAAAATTTGTGCTTAAAGATATAGGGATATAGTAAGCACAAATAAAACATATATATATGTATGAAAATTGAATACCAATCGAAATTGATACTATTTGAAATTGAAGCATATATATATAAAAACATATATGAGTATACAAAAAGAATGTCAATAGTGATACCAATTGAAAAGATCCAATGATACCAATTGAAAACATAATAAGATCAAGTGTATAACTCATATTTCCTACCACCCATTTCATGCACATATTTAAAAGAATTTTCAATAATAAGCATATAAGGCATGGTCGCCCAACCAACCGCCCTTGGATGGGTAAGGGTTTTCAAAAATAAGTTTAAAATATAATATGTTTGAAAAACTCTACCATAATGAAGAATACGAACTAGTTATATGAAAAATTTGTAAACTAGTACGAAATGCTTTAAGCAAGGATAAAATAAAATATATTTCATGAAAAACATATAGATCACATGATCACCAAACACTCAAAATCTATATAGCATATATAGTCTCAAGAAAATAAATCATGAGCAAACAAAAAATGATGTGAGTGTACAAGTATAAAGTGAAATACATTATCATGAAACTAGGCAATCGAGCTCAAAATGAAATTCTTAAAATATGAAAGTCTTCAAAACTAGAATCCTTCAAGGTATATGTATGTTTTGTACAAACTAAAGTATACATACATATCCAAACATGAATGAGTCCACAAAAGTATATGCATGAAGGTAAGTGGCTCAAGGATGTATTGTATAGCTAATAGTTTAGACAAAATAGAAATATACATGAAGTTTAAACATAAACATGAAAAACATGTACAAAATGGGAATACAAGTTAAATGTCTGAATCATCAAAACTAGACTATACTAGTATATCTAATGGGTACAAATGAGCATTCAAGTACAAACATATAATAATCTATTTGTGGCTCACTAGTTGTACAAGTATATACCTAAGTTTTAATGAAAACTAACGTCTAAACATGTAGTCAATAACATGAAGCATAGAAAATAAAACAAAACTCATATGATCATTATGTATATGAACATGCATTAGATCTAGGACATACACATTAGTTAGAATAAATGTGAGAACACAAAGGTATAAATCCATATTAAACATGGGTGTCTCAAATACTAATCATGCATATCATAGGACTAATAAACATGGCATATGCCATAATGAACATTAAAACATGCATACCAAAAATCAACAATATGAAAAGCATGTAAACATAAATGTGGAGTAAGAGATCGTTACCAAAACCGATAGGGCAACTCTCTATGTCTCCAAAACAAGGTGGTCCTTCCACCAAACTTTCCTTAAAAGTGATGCATCGAAATAGTCCTCTGATTGAGTTTTTACCTGCACACAAAATATAATATATCAGATTTAAGAGTAAGGATGTACGAGGTGCTCAATTCTAATCCGCGGTAGCAGTGGCTATGCGGGTCGTGATCCTCAGGGAGGGACTAGCGATGGAAGCGTTTGTAAGTTATCTCTAAAAATTTCTCTTTTTTTAGTTATTAAAAAGAAAATAAGAAAATATTAATTAAAGTTAGTTTAGAAAGAAAGCGGTATTTTACAATGAGTCAAAAAAGAAAGAATTGGGAGAAGTGTTGTGATTTAATCTACAAGAATAAAAGAAAAGAAAAGAAAGGAAAGAAACACTAACCTCAGTTTGGTTGAAGAAAAATATGAAATCTTAACACTTTCTATCTTGCTTTGGAGGCATGAACGCATAAACCATAGGATCGATCTCAGTCCCCTGTTCGCATTATATCATCAAGCCTTGGCAAGTATGAATTGATACGTACCTTGAGGAGGAGAACATCTCCATGAAGTATCGTTGTCACTCGCTAAGACTTGTTATACTTGTGCTTCAGAAATCACTTGCATACTCATCACAAACCAACAGAGATAAAAATAGAAAAAAAAAAAGAAAACAAAAAGAAAAGTAAAGCAATTAACAAAAGAAAAATATTACCTTTATTGCTTGAAACAAACGAAGAGAAGAGAAGCATACATTGGTGTCACTCTCAACATAGCTATCTCCCTCACTTACATAAAAGATACAAAAAAGAAAAGGAAAGAAAACCTAAACTAGAGAAAGAAGAAAACCTAAAACCCTAGATTTGGCCCTCTGGCTCTGCCTCTGGACGCTCTTCTCGGTTGAACTGCAAGGGGTATTTATAGGTGCAGAAGGAAGTAGAGTCCCAACACAACTCCTCCACGAAAAATCGTCCCCTGATAAGACTATACTGCCGCGGAAACGCGGCTTGGGCCGCGTTCCGCGGCCTGAGTGTGGCGGCTGGCCACGCGCTTTGGCGCGTGGCCTCCCCTGGTCCGTCCATCTGGGCGTTTCCTTCTGGAAGTTGAATCTCGACTCTTCATCTTTGGATTTGGATATAACTTGGGAAGCAAGTTACCTAGATCCCAAATCTTTTCCACGAATTTCCTTCTCTTCTTTTAGTTTTTATCCTCATCCCGCAAGTGTTTAGGGTTGAATAGAAGTCTATCCTTCCCTCTTCTTTAATATTTGCAACTTTGGCCCTTGTGTATTTGCAATTTTGACAATTAATATTTGCACTTTTGCACTTGGGCTTGAATATGGGCTTTTGGGCTTCTTTTAGGCTTTATTTATTATTAAAATAAGAACTCAAGGCCTGCACACAATAAATCACAAAATCTTAATAAATGTGCAGAGTTATGTAAATAAATATAAAAATGTGATGGTAAATATGATGATAAAAATGCACTTTTCACTACCAATCACACCCCTACACTTATCTTTTTGCTCGTCCTCGAGTAAAAATCAAAGAGAAAAAGAAAAATTAATCTAACCTAACTCACTTTCGTAGGAATCACGGTTACACTTAGCATGTGCAACAAGCCGTTAAACCTCTAGGTTACCCTAGAGGATGAGTGTTGTCTCTGAGGGTTTTCAGCGGATTACATCCACAAAATCCATAAAAAGGAAATATTTGAAATACTTTTGAAAAGACTAAGTAATCTATAAGTTTTTAGGATCCTCATTTTTATTCATTCTTAGACTTAGTCTTTATAAAGTAAATTGTTTTCATTTTTAAGTAAGGATCAAAATTGAATTTTGTGTATAGTCTTTTTCGTTACCAAAAATCATATGCATTCTTATGAATTTTTACTAGGAATTCCTTAACTTGGACTTTCATGCCTCTTTATTTGTTTAAATTTTTTTTTTAATATGTATAATGCATCTAATTTTCTTTCGTATAAGCATCAAGGCTTCTTGAGGCCCTCATACCTAACTAATTGACTATTAGATGTGTTAGTACATATGTAATATTTCTTAGTTTTCTTAGGCTTTCTAATCCACCCATGTAGCGAACTTAAAGTCGGTGGCTCCCAAACCAGTCGGCTTTAGGGCACCAAGTGAGAAAACACCCCGCGGACTCAAATTCGAGTGAACTAGGCCCAAAACTAAGGACTTTATTTTATTTACTCACCTTTAAGCATGAATACTTATGCTTCTTGAGGCACATGTATCCAGCTTAATTAGTGATTTCCTTTTTTTTTTATATGAGGCACAAAGGTCTTCGTCTTAGAATCCTAGATATGCATTAGGTATGCAAATTTCATTAAGGTAAAAATCAAGACTAACTACTTATTCAATTTCTCCTCCTATACCTAAAAATTCAACACTTTATTTATTTTGACCGAGTTTTTAGAAATCCTAATCATGATTTTCCTAATTCTTAAGACTAACTTAGATTTCTTTCAAAAGATAAGTCAAAATATTGTCCTTCTTATAAATTTTTTTAGTTTTTTTTAAAATTTTCTTTTATTAGCAAATTTTTTTTTTTAACAATTTTTTTTATTAGCAAAATTTTGTTAGTTTCTACCTATGTTAGTATGTTAGTAAAGCCTACCCTCACACTTATCTCATGCATTGTCCTCAATGTATGAATGAATGCATATATGCATGAAAAAGAACAAGGGAAGGCAGAAGTTACCTTAAGGTGGTGGTTCCAGTGGTGGTCTAATTGGGCCAAGCGTTGCTACCCAATCAAGATAACATAATATTTGGTGGAACCCACCAGAAATTTCCCTTACATAACCCACTAAAATGTATGTATAATCATTTTTTAACATTTCCACCCCATCAAATTTCCAAATTTCATAATTAATTTCAGAGTCAATTGTGTCAACCTCCTTGTCCCAAAATGGAGTATGAAAAGATGGAATGATTGACTTGGACGTAGAAAGTACGGGAACGAATACCGACTCAGGAAAGAAGCTTAAATCAAGTAATGGCTCAGGAGTCGGGCTAGATTCAGGAAGTGGGTCCAATTCAATAAGTTGAAGCTCAACTCCACAATAATATTCCCTCAATGGAATGTGACTCAATGGTGGTGATTCAAGTTCAGGAATGATATGAGTGGGGATCAAAACTGACTCAAAATATTACCTAAGTCAGGTAACAAAACAGGAGTCAATAATGATTCAGAAATTTGAACTTGATCATAAATTTGAGAATCTAGGTCACATATCTCATTTAGTTCAATCTCATAAAAATGAGAACTTGCCAATTTATCCATGGGACTTTCAAATTGCACAATTGTTCAAGTTCAATATGATCATCAAAATGGGTGACTCAATTTCATGATGAATTGGCACAGGATCCAATGTTGACTCGGGAAAGTAAAATCAGGTGGAGACACCGGAGTCATTATTGAATCAGGAAGTAGAATTGAATCATCAGGTGGGAGATCATGATCATATTCATGCTCAAGTTTTATTTCAGGAAAGGAATAACTTGCCAAACTATCAAAAATTGGAGTTTCGGCAAGTTCAAATGATGGACTGAAGTAGAATCTTGTTGTCCAAAGCAACTTGGTTCGTCGGCTCTAAGAGAGTGGTCAGCGATATCAGAATTGGCCGGACGGTGAGAACGCAAAGATTGAACCATCATATCTAGTTCATGCTCACGAGCTAATCTAGCCTGAGTCATGGCTTCAAGCCTCTTTTGTGATTGGACTTGGAAAAAGGAAGTGTAATCGTGATGAAGTTGTGAGTCGGTGGACTCACGTATCATCATGTCTAAGATTGATGGTGGTTGTTGCTTGGACTCGTGCATACTCATCATTTCCCGGATAGATGGTTTTCTATTCTGAATGGGTGAATCTGAGTATGAATCTTGGGAATATTGTGGACAAGGTGGAGACGGAGGACAAGTCAGTTGAAAATTAGACTCGGGGGAAGCGAAACCCCATGAACTCTGTGAAGAGTTAAAAGTATGAAAATTATGGTCATAAGATGGGGGGTATGGGTTTTATTCATTCGGATAAGACCATTCCGGCACACTAGGTTGATCAAAGTTGTGATATGCCAGGTTGGTAATATCCGAAAAATAGTTAGGTGTGTAATATGGATTAAAATTGGAAAAATATTATTATATGCCATATTACACCAACACAAACAAAGAAAAAGAAAACAAACAAATAAAAAATAAAAAAGAAAAAAAATTCTAACCTAAGTTAGGGTAGACCTATGACCTAGACGACTCCTAACTGGTTAGATTGTCCACGGGAGGTAGGGTGCAGACTTTGACCACAAGTTAATCAGCCGGGTCAGGGCAAGAGTGGTGGGAGGTTTTCTGTCAAAGACGTTCCTTAATCAAATAACCACCAATTTTCGGGCTTTCGGCCTCAATCCCCTTCCTAGACACTGATTTGGCAGGAGTCAACTTCCAGCACTGTTCCCCTTAGGATAATCTCCTAATTGAGTCCGAGATGTCCCTAAGACCAACGTCTACTAATTTTAAGTTAGGCTTGGGTTAGTGAGTGCTTGGGATATGATTTTTGGGCTAAGGATGGGTGATGAAATCCCCACCTTATCTTGTTAATGGGTTATGCCCTTAAAATAAATTTGTGCAAGTGTACAAAATATGTAAATAAGATTCACTCAAAGCATCAACCAAGAGATGAGTCCTATTCTACATGCAATGCAAACGTACCTTGCTCCAGCACTCTTCAACAGTAAAAATAAAGGAATTGAACAGACACGTGCCTAATATGCAAACGTCTAATCAATTTTTTTTTATCTTTAACAATAAGTATTTTACTGTTGATTAATTAGCAGTAAGCAGGGTTATCACAGAACAAAGTTTAATAGAGCAATAGACAGATATTGCAATTTGCAGAAACCTGCAAAAAGATGGATCAGTAGGAAACTACTCAGGCCGCGGTTTCGTGGCAATTGCCGCGTTTCCGCGGCTCTGAAGTAGGCTCTTGTGCTCTGCCTTCGAGGGCAGAGGAACAGAGTTGCTATATGTCCACTTCTGCTGTCAGTTTTCCTGTTCTCCAAACCTGCAAACAGAAAGAATAAAAGAATCAGTTAAAAAAAATTATTTTTAGAGAAAAACTTACCGTCCCTCCCCGGCAACGGCGCCAAAATTTTGATTGAGTTTTTACCTGCACACAAAATATAATATATCAGATTTAAGAGTAAGGATGTGCGAGGTGCTCAATTCTAATCCGCGGAAGCAGTGGCTATGCGGGTCGTGATCCTCAGGGAGGGACTAGCGATGGAAGCGTTTGTAAGTTATCTCTAAAAATTTCTCTTTTTTTTTAGTTATTAAAAAGAAAATAAGAAAATATTAATTAAAGTTAGTTTAGAAAGAAAGCGGTATTTTACAATGAGTCAGAAAAGAAAGAATTGGGAGAAGTGTTGTGATTTAATCTACAAGAATAAAAGAAAAGAAAAGAAAAGGAAGAAACACTAACCTCAGTTTGGTTGAAGAAAAATATGAAATCTTAACACTTTCTACCTTGCTTTGGAGGCATGAACGCATAAACCATAGGATCGATCTCAGTCCCCTGTTCGCATTATATCATCAAGCCTTGGCAAGTATGAATTGGTACGTACCTTGAGGAGGAGAACATCTCCATGAAGTATCGTTGGCACTCGCTAAGACTTGTTATACTTGTGCTTCAGAAATCACTTGCATACTCATCACAAACCAACAGAGATAAAAATAGAAAAAGAAAAGAAAACAAAAAGAAAAGTAAAAGCAATTAACAAAAGAAAAATATTACCTTTATTGCTTGAAACAAACGAAGAGAAGAGAAGCATACATCGGTGTCACTCTCAACATAGCTATCTCCCTCACTTACATAAAAGATACAAAAAAAGAAAAGGAAAGAAAACCTAAACTAGAAGAAAGAAGAAAACCTAAAACCCTAGATTTGGCCCTCTGGCTCTGCATCTGGACGCTCTTCTCGGTTGCACTGCAGGGGGTATTTATAGGTGCAGAAGGAAGTAGAGTCCCAACACAACTCCTCCACGAAAACTCGTCCCCTGATAAGCCTATACGGCCGCGAAATGCGGCTTGGGCCGCGTTTCCGCGGCCTGAGTGTGGCGGCTGGCCACGCGCTTTGGCGCGTGGCCTCCCCTGGTCCGTCCATCTGGGCGTTTTCTTCTGGAAGTTGAATCTCGGCTCTTCATCTTTGGATTTGGATATAACTTGGGAAGCAAGTTACCTAGATCTCAAATCTTTTCCACGAATTTCCTTCTCTTCTTTTAGCTTTTATCCTTATCCCGCAAGTGTTTAGGGTTGAATAGAAGTCTATCCTTCCCTCTTCTTTAATATTTGCAACTTTGGCCCTTGTGTATTTGCAATTTTGACAATTAATATTTGCACTTTTGCACTTGGGCTTGAATATGGGCTTTTGGGCTTCTTTTAGGCTTTATTTATTATTAAAATAAGAACTCAAGGCCTGCACACAATAAATCACAAAATCTTAATAAATTTGCAGAGTTATATGAATAAATATGAAAATGTGATGGTAAATATGATGATAAAAATGCACTTTTCACTACCAATCATTCTCTTTAAGCTCGGAACGCATCCACCTCAAGGCACCATCACTCTCACGTCATGCGAGAGCCCACACCTACATCAAATACAATAGGGGTGGTCTTTGGTACCCATACTCTTTTGGGTCCATGGGGATTAGCTCCTTTCCTAACCCAAACAAACTTAGTTGCTAAATTTGAATCATGTAAACGATCATAACAAAACTTAGCAAGGTGGCCCTTATGTCCACAATGTGTACAAGTGTACACATGAGCATACAAAGTGTTATGTGTGTGGCCGTGAGGAGCATGTGTATGCCGTGGTTTGTATGCATGCATAAGAGGAACTTGTTTCTTTCGAAACATAGATTCCAATTCCAACCGTGAGTGGTTCAAAGCACAATGGCTCAAAGTGGAGCCCAAACAATCAACACTCTTCTTAAGCTTAGATATATCATTTTCAATTTTAGAAGAGATGCATGCAATAGATGAGCTAGAATGTAAAGCTATACTAGCATGGCAAACATGTGTATTTAAATCATTTTTCAAAGATTTATTTTCATTTAAGCGAACTTCTAAATCTTTTGAAATCAAATCAATTTTGTTTTTCAAAGAAACATTTTCTTTTAAAGTAAAATCAAGTTTTGAAGTTAAAGCTTCATTGTTCTTCAAAACATTTCACAATCATTTTTATTTTTCAAAATCTTATTTTCATTAAGGGCAAGTTCAAGTTGGGATTTAAGTAGGTCAAGTTCACTTGAAATCTCATCCCTCTCTTGCAAAGCAATCTCAAATCTAGAAGATAATTTTTTACTTTCTTCTTTTAAACCAAAATTATCCTTTTTCAAAAGTTTATATTTTGAAATCAAATTTTCATAATTTTTGGCAAGTTCATCATTCAAGGCTTATGCATCCATATACTCATTGTAATGAGAACTAGTACTAACATCTAATTGAGTGTCTGAATGTACCTCAAGGGAGTCATTCCCATAGACCATGAAGCAATGTTCGTCGGACTCGTCTCAACTAGATCTCCTCTTCTTATTGATAAGCGTTGGTAGCTTTGGAGATGTCAAAATGTTCTACACTGTAAAAGCGGAATCATAGTGAGAAAACACATGTAAATATTTTTTATCAAGTGATGCTCTAAGTGCCTTTAGGGCTTGTGCATTAGCCTCTATATGCTTGCTATTACTAAGGTAAGATTCCTTAGTAATGGCAAGGTAAACTTTATATCGTAAGGCTTTTAAATGATAACTCATCATAACCTTCCATATATCAAGTCTAGAGATATCAAACATGGGAGGGCTATCCATGAGTGCAAACTATATGTGTGCAAATGCAAATGATAGATTAGCAAAAATCAAGATCACACTCATAGGTGGTTAAACCTAATATCATGAGTGTAGGCTCTAATACTAATTGTAAGTACACCTAGAGGGGGGTGAATAGGTGTACGGCTAATCTAATGAACAAAATATGGAATTTAAAATCTTAATTGCAACACACTTAGTGTAACCAACGAGTGTAACCGAATTTCCGGTGAAGGGCTCAAGACTAACTCCTCTTGATTCCTCTGAATAAGAGTTGAGGTGCTATATGAAGCTCTCGTGGTTAGACACAAGTGAGGCACACAAACAATCACAACCATGCATATAAGTATGATATGATAATATGAATGATGCAAGGCACAAAATAATAGAGAGAGTTAGAGTCAATGAATCAAACGCAAACACCGAGATTTGTTTCGAGGTTGGAGCACCCAGCTCTATGTCCTCGCCTTCACACAGAAGGATTTCTACTAACTTGTCCACACAGGACTCCCACACAGGGAATCTCTACTGAGGATTTGGGGTAATATAACCGGGAGTACACAACTCCTCTCTCAATTACAAACACAACCTCTAAACTTAGAGGCTAGGCACAAAGCCACCACAATCAACCTCACAAATGAGGGATAGGCACAAAGCCAAACAACAAATCAACCTCTCACTAGAGGGATAGGACACAAAGCCAACACTCCAAAAATCAACCTCTACACAAGAGGGATAACACAAAGTAGAAGGGTTTATAACTTAGTAATCAAAAGACCACAAACCAATTGTTTTCTCACTAAATAAAGATCCTAATAGATAGGTAGATATGATAAGCTCAAGTGAGAAAATAAACTATTGGAAATGAAAACAACAAAGAAAAAATACTTGAGAAAATCACAAGATAGATATTGAAATAGAGATCAAAAATCAATTCCCAAATACTCTCTTTTTCTTTGAATTTTCCAACACTTTAAAACAAATAAAGATGGAAACTTCGAACACAAAAACTCTTTTGAAAAACTAGGAATTAAACACTTGAGAAGATGGAAATTTGCTCTTCAAAAACTTGGTGTAAAACAGGCAAGGACTGGGGTATGTAAAGGCCCCAACCAAATCTGCCCGTTGGCTGACAGAAAAGTCAAAATTGACCTTCCGGTCGACCGGCCAACGGTCAAAAATTTGACCATTGAGCCTATCGGTCCACCGCCCTGTCGACCGCGCCCAGAACCAGAGAGCAACGACTCTCTTGCCGGTCGACCGGGACAACCCGAGAGTGGGTTGCCTTCAGTCGGTCGACCGCTCTGTCGATCGGCCCAAGGGGCTGACCTGCGTGCACGTCCTTGTGCACGTCGGTCGACCAATCTGGTCGACCGACTATGGGTTCGGTCTACCGGCCCGGTCGACCGCCAGAGCCTGGCAGGGCTGATTATAAGATTTAAAACTTGAGTTTTTAAATATCAAATAAATCTCATAAAATCTTTAAAAATCCACAAAAATAGTTTCAGTATAATACTTTGATATACAAACATGTGTGAAAAAATTCAACACATATTTCAAACAATTTGAACTATTTTTGTAACTTAGAAATTTTGTCGAAAATAAAATCCGTATTTTCCAAAACTAGGATTTTTGAATTGAAACATCGTTTTGTCCAAAACTCATCCAAATACAAAAACATGATATTGAAATAACTTTTAAGCATATTGTATATGGATATAATCCAATAAACATGAAAGATATATATATCAATATTTTTGACTTAAAATCAAAAAATAAGTTTTGTTAAAGTACCAAAACTCCAAACTCATGAAATAGACTATCAAACTAAGTTTGTTTAAATAGTTGAAGCATAGATGTATATAGAGCAAATCTAATATACATTAAACCATGTAAACTTGTTTTGATTCTATCTATTCATGAAAACCAAGATCGGTTAAACCGAAAATCGAAAACCAAAACATGAAACTTAAGCAAGTGTGTGTATTGTAAACTTGAGCATATCACACTATCTAATCTTTAACAATGGATCTAAAACATAAACTAAACATCTGTGACGAAGCAGGTCTAAGATGCTAGGTTAGCTCAACACTTAGCATCACATAAGCCCGCGGGATAGCCTCACCTGAGAGGCTAAGTTTGTCTAGCTTCGCCTTGAAGCCGTTCAAAGCTCTATCAGGGAGCTAACTTACAGCTTCGTCTGAAGTGCTCAGTTAACTCCATGGAGAGTTAGATTCGCTCGAAGCAACACACAACCGCACAGAAGGATGGTCGGTAGCTTCGCCACAGATGTTTATCCAGCTCCGCTGAAGAGCTTTCTTCTGACTTCGCCAGATGCTCCTTCTAGCTCCGCTGCGAGCTCGACACGGCCGCTCCACTACGGGTATTTTATGGTCACCTTTGACCAATTAAATCTCCAGATAAGATCAAATCTATTCAAGGTCAAATCTAATCGAGATTAAATTTGACAGCTGATTACTATAATCTCTTGACTGTCCTAAAACAAGTAAGAAGATCAGGGGAGATCTTTCAGTTATTTAGAAAGAATCAAAATAGATCAGGAGATCGACGCTACCTGCTATTCCTAGCTTTGCAGAAGCTGATTCTAACCTCGTAGCAAGGCTACTTTTCAGATTTAAATAGATTGACTCAATCTGTTTTCAGATTTTCAAGGGACAATTATACCCCTGCTCTCTATATAAATAGCCTACCAGAGGCGTACGAAGAGACGCATGCACAGAGAGAGAGGCTGAAAAATAGAGAGAGACAGCTAAACAGAGACTTATTCTCTTGTTTCTAAGAATTCAGAGAACTGCTTCTCTAATCAGGGTGCTAATACCCTAATATCTTCCTCCCTCTCAAGGAATCTCCGGAACCAGGCGAGAAGGAATTCCCAAGTGGAGGCAGTTTGAGAAGTAACAAGAGGGTTCTACCGACCTTCTGTTCTCCGATTCCCTGAACCAGGTGAGAAGGGAATCCCATCGATCGCATCGTCAAAGGGACAAAGTGGTCGCGCCCTGACCATACTCCTATCGGCACACTTCTCCAAAATCTCAGAGGAGATCTACTTGTAATCTCTTTATTACAAAAGAATTACTTGTAATTTAGCTCCTCGACCCATTTTTTTGTAAGTTTTTCCCTTTTGCCAAATCAATGGAAAGCATTATTAAACTCACATTTTTAAAAATATTTCCCACGGTGCTAATTTTTATTTTTAAAATAGAAATCTCTTTTTCATCAATCAAAGAAAATTTTACTTTACAAGACACTTTATGTGCATCAAAATCCTTTTGTGTAGAAATAAGTGTGGAAGGTAAAACCTATTTTTCTTTTGAAAGAACAAGAACTTAATTTTGAAGAGATTCATTCTTTTTTTTACCTTTAAATATTTCTTCTTGAGAAAATCATAATTATGAGAAAGTTCTTCAAAAGTTTCACCCAATTCATCCATACTTAATTCACAATCATCAAGGGATGGTTCAAGTGTTACATTCGGTGTGTTGTCATTAACCATAAACACACATTGGCCCTGTCCACCTCTCCTTCAGATTCACTCTCTGAATTGCATGTTGCTTTGAGAGCCTTCTTCTTGTAAGGCTTCTTTGAGGCAGATGGCCTGCTTTTGGTTTTCAAACATTCTTCAACAATATGTCCTGGCTTTCGGCAATTGAAGCAAATGATATTTTTCTCCTCCTTTGCTTACCAACGTCTTCTATTATTGAATTTGGCCTTATTGTACATCCCTCTCACATTCTTCGCAAGGAGGGAGAGGTCCTCATCTTCTTCTTCTTCATCATTTTCATTGGAGATAGTAGGAGTGGACTTGAAGGCAATCATCTTTTTGTTTTGAGGTGTCATTTCTTCTTTAGCCTTCCTCTCTATCTCATGAGTCTTAAAGTTGCCGATATGACCTATGAGTTACATCTCTTCCTTGTCATTGAGCTCTTTTAACGTTGTAGCTTTGATCTCCCAAGATGGTGGTAGAGCACGAATGACCTTCCTCATTTTTTGTGCATTATCTATAGCATCACCTAAAGAAGCAAGACCATTGGTGATTTTAGCAAACATTGTAACTGATCGATGGGGAAACTAGCACTCAAAAGTGTGTTTTATGTAAAATCGATGAAAGCTCGGATGTGCTAATGTACCCTCGATACTTCCGTTATAGCATTGGCTTAACGGGTCGTATCCACAGGGAAGGGAGGCGATAGAAGCATTGACAGTTTCTATTCCCGTTGTTTGTTAATACTTCTTCTTTGTTGAAAGAATGAAAAAGAAAGTGAAAAGAAAAGGAGAAAGAAATCCAGAATGTGGTAGGTGAGGAGAGCGATGAAAACAGCGAAGAAAGCAAAATAAAAGTGAGTTGGAAAAATGAATAGAAAAGAAAATGGAACAAGGTTGAACTAAGTAGGCGGTGAAAACAACGATGAAGATGATAAAAAGAATTTTGGAAAACGATTTCTAAAATAAGAGAAAAAGAAAACTCATGGCTACTAACTACTAAATGCTCCACTAACCATGCTAACCTCTTCGAGATAGTTGCCTCACATTTTGATCCTTGGCCATCACAATCCTTGGCTCCAAGAGACGGTACAAAGCATGGCTCATGGATGGTTCATCACATTCAAAACATTGCATTAAGAACAAGCTAATACAAGCATCACTCATTACACTACTAGCATGAAATAAAAGAGCATGAAATAAAAGAGAGTTAGCTTGGTTAGCAAGTTAGCAAGTTAGCAAGTTAGATGTTAGAACCCATCATCTTTGGCCATCAATGGCTCTTGCAAGAACAAGGCCTTGTAGAGGCAACCCGATTCATGTGGATTATCAAGTAAGTGGTTAGATGGTTAGTGGTTAGTAGTTAGATTGCCATGAGAAGAAAAACTAGCAAGAAATCATGTAGAAGGTGAAGGAGATTACATTGGAAGAGAAAGGAGGCATCTTTACATAGAGTGTCACTCTCTATTACATCAATCCCTTGCTTTCTCTTTCTCTAGAAATCACTCAGCCCTACTACAATGATCTAAAAAGAAAAGAAAATACAAGAAATGAAGAACACTCACCTACACTACTCCTAAAATCTGTACCTACTCCTAAAAACGAAGACTGCTTTCGGTTTGGGCCATTGTAGGGGTATTTATAGGCGAAAGAACTCTCCAGAAGACGAGACGGGGCTACGCGTCAAAAATCGACGCGTGGCTCCACTGGAATGCCGCTGACCCGCAAGGATTGCCGCGGATCCGCGGTAATTCCAGAGTGTTGGGTCTCTGGATTTCGTCAGGCACTCCCTATGACTGCGAGAATTGTCAGGGTATATCCCGTTTCTGGTATTTGCACCTTAATATTCGTCTGACAAGCGCAGGAGTCTAGGTTCAATGCATCTTCTAGAGAATCCTTTGCTTGGCCTCCAAGTAATGCGGGATTAATTACCCTTAATTTGGTCTAATTAAGCTCTTATTCCATCTTTGCCCTTGGACTTTGGATCTACCTGCAATAAGACCAAAACACGGTTTAGATCGACAATTTATTCATAAAGCGGTGAGAGAATGCGACATAATAATACAGAATTGTAGACTAATCACACCCCCACACTTATTCTTTTGCTCGTCCCGAGCAAAATAAGAAAAGAAAAAACTATACTACAAATTTATTACACCACTTTCGCAGGTGACGCGATTGCACTGAGCGTGTGCAACAAGCCGTTAAACCTCTAGGTTACCCTAGAGGAGGAGTGTTGTCTCCTGAGGGTTTTCAGCGGATTGCACCCACAAAATCCATAAAGAAAGAAGGCAAATGTTAGTATTTTGAAAACACAATTTGAAAGAGAGACAAGTTTATAAAATATTTTTGCAAAAATATAAGCGATCTAAGGTCATAAGTTCACCACAAATCATTCTTCCTTAAACTTAGTCTCTATGCAAGATCTTGTCTTCAATTAAGGTAAGTATTCAAAATTGGATTGAATAATTTATCTTTCATAAAACCTAGATAATATGCACTTTGTGATAGTGAAGATTTCTGGGATTTCAACTCTAACCATCAAGTCATTTATTTAAATATATTTATATTCTTTTTCTTTTTTTCTCTTCCCTTAGTTTTCTTAGGCTTTCTAGTTCACCCATGTAGCGAGCCTATAACCGATGGCTCCCAGACCAGATGGTTTTAGGGCACCAGATGAGAAAACATCCCTCGAGTTTAAGGACTCAAGTAAACAAGGCCACAAAACTAAGGGGGATTTATTTGATTCTTTTGACCACCGTTAGGCGTGAATAATCATGCTTCTTGAGGCATAGTTATCCAGCTTAATAAGTGATGTTATATATATATATATATATATATATATATATATATATATATATATATATATATATATATATTTCTTTTTATTTACTTTATGGCATTTTAGGTCTTTGTTTCCATCCCAAAAATTGTGTAAGTGCGATGTGCATACTATCTAAGGCAAAAAATTCAAGATAAAATTATCTCCCCAATCTTTTATACTTAACCTATAATTTTAAACAAGATCCATTATTTCTACTAGTTTAAGATGTCATAATTAAGGCTTTCTTAATTTCTCAGATCATCTTAATTTTCTTAAAAATAGATCAAAACTTTGTCTCTTATTTCAAAAAGTTTTTAAAGAAAGAGAAAATTCCTATACAAAAGGGAAGATTTCTAAAAGTATCCTAAAAGAAGTGTAAAAGAAAAAAAATCTAAAAACTCTAAGTTAGTAAACCCTCCCCCACACTTATCTCATGCATTGTCCTCAATGCATCGTGATATATGTATGCATGAAACAAATAGAGAGGGAAGGAAAAAATCACCTCAAGGTGGTGGTTCCGGTGGCGGCCTGATTGGTCCACGAAAGGCGACCCAATCATTCTTGCGTGGAGTCCGGAGGAACCCACCAGAAACCTCCTTGATACAACCCACTAGAAAGATGTATGCATGTGTGATTTTTATTAACAATTTTACCCCATCCAATTTCCAAATTTTCAAAATAATTTCGGAGTCAAATATCAAAGCCCTTGTCCCAGAATGGAATGATTGGCTTGGACTCAAGAAGTATAGGAACTAACACCGACTCAGAAAAAAGACTTAAATCAAGTAAAGGTTCAGGAGTCGAGATTGGTTCAGAAAGTGGGTCTAAATCAAGAAGATGAAGCTCAAGTCCACATTCATTTCCCCATGATGGAGTGTGACTTTCTATGAGTGGTGATTCAAGTTCAGGAATGACAGGTATGGGAATCAAAACTGACTCTAAAATGTTGCTCAAATTTGGTAACATAACAGGAGTCAATAATGATTCAGGAATTTGAACAGGATCACAAATTTGAGAATCAAAGTCACATTCCATATTGAGTTCAATTCCACAAAAATGAGAACTTGCCAATTTATCAATGGGTCTTTCAAAGTATGAAATTGGTCAAGTTTAATATGATCATCATAAGAGATTGGTGATTCAATTTCACAATGAATAGGCACTGGATCCAATACAGACTCAGAAAAGGAGTGAAATCAGGTGAAGATACCAGAGTCATAATTGAATCAGGAAGTAGAATTGAATCACTGTTTTGAGGTTCATGATCATATTCATGCTCAAGTTCAATTTTAGGAAAAGGATAACTTGCCAAAATGTCAATGGGATTTGAAGTTTGGACAAGTTCAGGTGGGTGTGCTGAAATTGAATCTTGATTTCCAAAATGACAAGAGTCTTGGGTCATATCAATAGAGTTTGGCATAGTTGAATTGGTCAAAGGTTGATAAGATAGAGTTTCCTCATTCCTAAAAATGTTAACCAATTGACTCAATTGTTCTTCCACCCTATTGATAGACTCGGCATGTGATTTTTGATATTGTAATAAAGACTCCTGCAAGATATCCAAACTCTTGTCTAGATATGATGTATCTCCAAGTGGTTGCTCTAGAATGGGAGTATAGGAATCTTGGTTTTGAAAATTTTGTGAATAATGTGAGTCAAAAATGTGTAGAGATTGAAGCTTGGACTCACACAAGAGTTCTTTACTCGTTTCCAAGGCAAATGGTTGTTCATTATGAGGAGGTGGAACTGAGTAAGACTCTTGAAAATACTGTGGAATTGGAGAGGCCAATGTTTCTTGAAGTTGTTGCTCGGCCCTTTGTAGATTGGCTTCTAAACTCTTTAGTAACTAAGATTTTTCTTCAATGGGAGGTCCAAAAAAGGAGTATAGGAAGCAAATTGGGGAATGAATATTGTGGACAAGGTGAATATGGTGGACAAGGAGGTTGAAAATTTTACTCGGGGGACTTGAATCCCCATTGACTCTGTGACGAGTTGAAATTATTTTGGAAATTATAGTCATAAGAATGTGGGTATGGGTTGTATTGATTCGGATAAGGCCAACCCGGTGCATGTGGTTTGGTGCATATTGTAAAACACTGGGTTGGAATTATCCGAATAGAATGGAGTCGGTGTGAAATATGGATTCATGTTCAGATTGAAAGAATTATTTTTGTTGAATGTCATTTCACAAACAATCACAAACAAAAAGAAAAAAATCAAACAACAAACAAAAAGAAAAGAAAAATCAAAACCAAGCCAATAAGAGGGTTGACCTAGACCTATATGTCCCTAGGGGCCAACGTCTATTCAAATTTTATTAGGGCTTGGGTTGTGTGAGTGGGGAGATAGTTTTTGGGCTAAGGAAGGGTGATTAAATCCCCACCTTATCTTGTATGGGTTTTGCCCTTAAGTTCAATTTGTGCAAGTGTGCAATATAGACAATAGTATAACACAAAGCGATAAATCACCCACGTGTTTGTCCTATGCTATATGCAATGCCATATGTACATCTCCATTCAGATCACAACAACAGAACAAAATACAGTATATTGGAATTGAATTGACACGTGCCTAAATGCAAATGTCTAAACCGTTTTAAACCGTTCAAATATCGTATTTTAGTTCTTTATTTTATTATGGTGTGTAGGCAATCAAAGCAAGAAAGATAGCAGTACAATCCACTAGCTATTACAATTCTCACATCCCAGAACAACACGATATACAATTTTCATAAAACTGCCGCGTTTGCGCGGCAAATGTCGCGGTTTTGCGGCTTTGTTTCAGAATCTGGGGCCCCGCTTTCTAGAGCAGGGAGATGCAAAGCTAGGGTTTATTCTGCAATGTTAAGCACCTGTAAATATTGCCCTACACACCAAAACGGAGAAGACAATGTTAGCAAAAACGTGAAAACAAAACCATTCCCTTCCCTGGCAACGGCGCCAAAATTTTGATCGGGGTGGAACTAGCACTCAAAAGTGTGTTTTATGTAAATCGATGAAAAGTTCGGATGTGCTAATATACCCTCGATACTTCCGTTATAGCATTGGCTTAACGGGTCGTATCCACAGGGAAGGGAGGCGATAGAAGCATTGACAGTTTCTATTCCCGTTGTTTGTTAACACTTCTTCTTTGTTGAAAGAATAAAAAAGAAAGTGAAAAGAAAAGGAGAAAGAAATCTAGAATGTGGTAGGTGAGGAGAGCGATGAAAACGGCGAAGAAAGCAAAATAAAAGTGAGTTGGAAAAATGAATAGAAAAGAAAATGGAACAAGGTTGAACTAAGTAGCGGTGAAAACAACGATGAAGATGATAAAAAGAATTTTGGAAAACAATTTCTAAAATAAGAGAAAAAGAAAACTCATGGCTACTAACTACTAAATGCTCCACTAACCATGCTAACCTCTTCGAGATAGTTGCCTCACATTTTGATCCTTGGCCATCACAATCCTTGGCTCCAAGAGACGGTACAAAGCATGGCTCATGGATGGTTCATCACATTCAAAACATTGCATCAAGAACAAGCTAATACAAGAATCACTCATTACACTACTAGCATGAAATAAAAGAGCATGAAATAAAAGAGAGTTAGCTTGGTTAGCAAGTTAGCAAGTTAGCAAGTTAGATGTTAGAACCCATCATCTTTGGCCATCAATGGCTCTTGCAAGAACAAGGCATTGTAGAGGCAACCCGATTCATGTGGATTATCAAGTAAGTGGTTAGATGGTTAGTGGTTAGTAGTTAGATTGCCATGAGAAGAAAAACTAGCAAGAAATCATGTAGAAGGTGAAGGAGATTACATTGGAAGAGAAAGGAGGCATCTTTACATAGAGTGTCACTCTCTATTACATCAATCCCTTGCTTTCTCTTTCTCTAGAAATCACTCAGCCCTACCACAATGATCTAAAAAGAAAAGAAAATACAAGAAATGAAGAACACTCACCTACACTACTCCTAAAATCTGGACCTACTCCTAAAAACGAAGACTGCTTTCGGTTGGGCCATTGCAGGGGTATTTATAGGCGAAAGAACTCTCCAGAAGACGAGACAGGGCCACGCGTCAAAAATCGACGCGTTGCTCCACTGGAATGCCGCGGATCCGCAAGGGTTGCCGCGGATCCGTGGCAATTCCAGAGAGTTGGGTCTTTGGATTTCGTCAGGCGCTCCCTATGGCTGCGAGAATTGTCAGGGTATATCCCGTTTCTGGTATTTGCACCTTAATATTCGTCTGACAAGCGCAGGAGTCTAGGTTCAATGCATCTTCTAGAGAATCCTTTGCTTGGCCTCCAAGTAATGCGGGATTAATTACCCTTAATTGGGTCTAATTAAGCTCTTATTCCATCTTTGCCCTTGGACTTTGGATCTACCTGCAATAAAGACAAAACACGGTTTAGATCGACAATTTATTCATAAAGCGGTGAGAGAATGCGACATAATAATGCAGAATTGTAGACTAATCAGTAACCATATCATCAATAGAATCATTATCATGCATGATAAAATACTCATATTCAGAATGCAGGAGATTAATCTTTGCTCTCTTGACTTGTGATGTTTCCTCGTGTGTGACTGCTAAGTGTGGTCAAATCTCATAGGCGGATTTG
Organism: Agave tequilana; assembly: GCA_038442645.1. Classification (NCBI taxonomy): domain Eukaryota; kingdom Viridiplantae; phylum Streptophyta; class Magnoliopsida; order Asparagales; family Asparagaceae; genus Agave; species Agave tequilana. Next base: position 95,463 of record JAVJIF010013882.1, read on the forward strand.
CAATGAATGACCATAGCTATGTCATCATCATTCAAGGATTGAAGTAATGCATAGTATGCCTTAGCATTGGCATCAAATTTCTTTGTAGCAATATCGAACCATGTGTCTTCATCACCATGGCTACACTAAATAGTTTGGTTGCCGCTTTTGACAACCAGCTTCCTAGGGATTGCAAGAAAACAGTCATCTTAACCTTCCATAGGGAAAGTTAAAGCCATCAAACTTTGGTGGAGTCTTATTTCCTTTAATCATATTAACTGGTCAGGATAGCAAATGAAAATGCAAATGAGGCGATTGGCAAAAAAGATCTCTATGAGGTGATAAACCAAAATCTAAAGTACAACGCTCTAATACCAATTAAAAATACACCTAGAGGAGAGAGTGAATAGGTGTAATGCTAATCAAATGCGAAATAATAACAATCAATGCTAAATGATGCAAACGGTCACTCAAAATAAGAATTGAAGCTGAATTCCTGTGACAAGCTTTTGAACGTCTCCTCTAATATTCCTCTAGACTATGAATTGAGGTGCTTAATTGCTTCTTGTTGAGATTAATATAGACCGAAAAAGTGAATAATAAATGTAATGCAATGATGAATATGCAAGTGAAGCAACAACACAAGCATAAGCAATGTAAAGAGATAAAGGTCAAGCGACAAGTAATAGCAAACACAAAGGATTTGTTTTGAGGTTCGAGGACACTGCTTTACGTCCCCGCCTTCACCACCATGAAGGATTTCACTATCCACAATAGGATCTTCCACAAAGAGACCTTACAATAAGGAATTATAATGGTCTATACAAGATCGGAGTACACAACTCCAGCACTCAATCCTCTACAGAAGAGGTAGTACAAAGCCAATGAGGTTTTACAAAGCTCTTGGTGATCACTTGATTACAAGCACTTTTTTCCTAACAAATTCCTATAGATAGATATGTGAGGCTCAAGGAGTTTGTGAGAGTAAAAATTCAGTTGAAAGAATTTAAGAACTGAAAAACTAATTGAAATAGCTTTGAAAATGATAGCACTTGAAAACTAGAAGCTTGAAAACTTCTATTGAACAAACATGATTTTCAATAAAACTTGTTAAAACTTGTGTTATAAAACCAATCCTAATGACCCATATATATATAGGCAATAGATAAATACTATTAGTTAAGCTCACCAGGTCATTTGGGTGTGATTTGACTCATATAAACAAAAATCCCGTTGAAAGAATAGAAAAACAAAACAGACACAAAAACTAGCCGTTAGTATAGCTTTGACAGAGTTACGGTCGACCAGCTGGTCGACCGGCAGTTCATTTTCATGAACTAGCCGTTGGCCACATAGAATAGCTGTCGGTCAACCGCTCAGTCGATCGGCACCCAACTGAAACTTGGGTAAGCCAGTCGGTCGATCAATCAGTCGACCGCTGGGGTTAGCGGTAGACCGGTCGGTCGACCGAGAGACGTGAAAACATGCCCAACCCCAACTCGTGGTCCGGTTGACCGGCCGGTCGACCGACCATGTCCATAAATTGATTTTTTTGAGTATTTTAAAATTCAAACTATTTCTTTAAAAAAATATTTTGTATTGGTTTCTAAGAGATATAACAATATATAGGCAATAAAATATATGTTCTAAATAGGATATAAAATTTTGAAAAAATTGAAAATATGCATCAAATATCTAACATGCAAACAATAATCGATAAAAACTTGTATTTTTGAAAATATATATTTTTGTGTATGTGACTTCTTGAGCATCAAATCTATATTCTATACTTTATTAGTGACTACAAGGTCTTCAATCGAGTTTCTCTAATAGCAATGTTGAGCGCGTTTGAGCTTCAATCCCTTCTTGAATAGTATTGAGTTTTCATTATACCTTCCTTTTGAGGAAGAAAACTTTTTAAATCCTTTTGAACCCTAAAACACACTTAAACACTTGAACTTGATTAGTACAAAATAACCACATTTGCTTGTTATCATCAAAATAAAAAACCAGTGATTGTAACCCTGAGCCAACAGATATATCATGTTTGTGAAAAAAATTTCTTGATGTATGTTTCATGTTGTTACAAATCAAGTTTGCAATGTGAAATAGTTTTAAAAGAATTTTATATGAGTTTTGATGAATTCTTTAGAACCTTATTGATTTATCTTCATAAATATGATTTTTACATGATTCTTGTACACTATATTTTGTTTACTCATGAGTTTATAATTCATAAGCAAGATAGTGTATTTTTCGATTATGAGTGACAATTCATGTGTAATTAGCATATTTCATGAGATATATGATTTGTTTCATATGAAAAATTTTGAATTTGTTTTCAAAATCATTTATAATTAGTTCTTTAAAATTCTTCACATGGTTATATTTTCATACTATTCTCAACTATCTTAAAATAATTATTTTTTAAAATGCCACCCTTATTTGGTAGATGGTTAGATGATCATGCCTTCTGTGTGTTTAAATGGCTATTCCTTTACACATGCATGCAGGTAGGTGATTCAATGAGTTATACACTTGATTCACATGATATTTGACTTTTTGATACTCATTCTTATCTACACACACACACACACATATGCTTTAAGTTGTGAATAGTATTTCAATTAGTATATATACATATATATGATTGATTGTGCATGTTTAAAAATATTCATACATATTTTGTAGCACAATTGATTTCATGCTAGGCTTGATTTTATCCAAATCCATTTATTTTGGTTTAAAAATCTAATGCATTTATTCTATGGTTGTTTCAAAAAGGACAATACTTTTTGAGAAAAATATTTTTTACAAATAGTTTATATTTTCAATTGGTATCAATTATTACAATTGATATCTACATTTCAAAATATTTTGCTAAGTCATGTTTACTTTGAATTGATTTTAGTTGATATGTTTTGGTATCATGATACATTTAGTATCTAAAATTTCTGAATTGGTTTTGATTTATCTATATTCAATGTTCACAATTGTGTCCAAAATATTTCAATTGTATCTAAAATTTTCAATTGGTATTTATGTTTATTAAAATTGATATTGTGAATTTACATTCGGTTTATCAAAATTTTCAATAACCTATCATTTTGATGTACATTACCTATATGTAAGGGCAATTGACTTAACGTCTCCTCTATATATAGAATTAAGATGAATGTATTATATAAAGAAAAGCTTGACCTCACTTCTCTATATCGTACACATGCATAGGGGAGCTTAATATCTCCATCTATACACTGTAATGTTGAGTATGGTTTACTTATCTCTTCTCCATGTAATGCATGCGTACAAGTAGAGTTAACTTGACGTTTCTCCTCATCATAGATTTATATCATATATAATTTACTTTATTTTGTTTACTCTTTCGTTGATGAATTGACAAAAAATGGGGAGAGAAATTTAGTGTTAATATACGCATGTTTTAAGTTTGCATAAATATCGTCACGCTCTGCTTCCCAAATACATTGAAGCGAAGATGCGACGAGAGTCGGCGATATATATACACGAGAAAATACCTCACATATACACGCTAAGCTTAATGTGACCTAAATAAGTTATATGGATTAACAATAAATGCAATAAAGTCATTGCAATACAACATATAATTCTTACACAAGGATAGCATTATTCTACGAATAAATCAATAAAATAAATATGGGTCCAAGCTATAGAGAAATGAATAAAAGAAATGAGGAATAAAGAATAAAGTAAGAACAATACTCAAGATTAGAAGATCAAATGAATAAGTCTGAGCTCCTCGCAATACAAGAGCTTCTCCCCAAATATCTGATCGACAAAAATGTAACAACCATAGACCTGAATGTGCAAATTTAGGGTCATCAGAAAGTGACCCAATGAGTGTGTAAATAAAGGAAAGTGCACGTTCATATAATGTGCGAGCATACTATATAAATATATTGAATGAGAAATAATAAGAATAAAACTTGAAATTAAAAGATAGTGTAGTATAACATAACATCAATCAGCATATCACATTGTTAAGATACATGCAGTACATAATTTAAAGGGTGATAATATCAATCTGCTATAATCATATGTCAGGCCATGAGTATAGTCAGATGTCTATCATAATATGTACATATCATGTCAATGTAAGATTCAGTTTTGCTATAAATTATGTCAGCGAACACCGATTGTCATATGCAATAGACGCATCCCATACTACGCCTACTACACATGTCAATCGGGGTCTTATCTTATTCAAACTGATCGGTTGAGATATTGTCTATGTTTAAGTAGGTCTCATACATACCCAGGACCACGACCCAGACTCCTAGCGCTGAACCAAGCCCTACCGCAAGGTAATCAGGTAATATGTATAACAAGTCAAGTAACATGTATAACATGTATAACGGGAACAAGAACAGGAAAAGGATGGGGTGTCAGTCACCCGACAGGAACCCTACAGTGGAACCCTTTTCGGCTGCGCAACCTATATCCTAGGTCTACCCAAAATACAGATGTTGTCTCCTTCATTAATCTCCCCAATCTCGGTGTAAGTTATTTAATATCATATTATTAGTTTATTAAGATAATTTAATGTACATATTGCTTAGATCACTAGTATAACTCAGTGATGACAATGGTAACAACGTCAATAGTGTGATCAGAATACCAGTATAATAGGATATGTAACAAGTATAATGGGAGAGTGTTGTTACTGTGTAACAATATTTTCCAGCAACTATGGTAACATGGACAATATAATTATCAGGTAGATATCATGTAAATTCAGTCAAGTCTTTCATGTAACATCATAATGTTCACGATGAGTAATAACATGCAGGCATTAATAGAATAATTCAGGACAAAAATTCAATCAACTTTGATCCTCAAAATCATCGACATATCCACCCCTCAAAATCACTAATAAGTGAAGTCAATCAATAGCTGCTATAAAACTCTGAACATATGATAAGGTCACTAATATCAATAAAATCACTCTTATAATAACTCTATCTCTATAACTGAATAACTGAAGTAGTCAAGAACCTCATGAAGCACTGAATATATATATCCTCGAAATCAACTGGGTCAACAGATACTGAAATGAATAATGATAATACATTCTCAAGCAACATGAAATTTAGGATGCCTCTATGTCTGATGATCAACATCAAAAAGATCACCAATACTCAAACAATATAATCAGGGTAAAATCGGGAATACCTACAACTATAAATTCAAATACATTAATCTCTTCAGAACTCTGATCAAGATCCTCTTAAATGAACACCAATCTCATGTCAATGAACTCTAACTCTAACTAAGTCAATATCACTCCAAGTATCAGTAAATCGGTTTACTGATGAAGCAACATCCTATCTAAGTCATTCTCAAGATCTAAATGAGTTTCGATCAAAATAATCACCCAAAAATAGTTGATAAATACTTCACGTAAAACACGTCATCTATCCTCAAATATGAACTAGGTCAGTTGATCAGTAGACAAATCAAGTCACAGTCTAAGGTATTCCAAAAGTAGTCCTGAATCAAAAAGTGGTAAACAATTACACATGAAATGGCGCTAATAAAAACTCATATCAAGTACATAATTAAAGTGGATGCTCGCCAATATTTCACGAAGTGATACGAGTAACCATGCTAGTAAAATACATCAAATGATCACATGAAATAATACGAATAGCTACATGAACACCTACTGGGAATAGTAAATAGGAAATACATAGAACAAATATTCACATAAAATGACACGGTTTTGGCTCTGAATTGTCATCTGGTACGTATCTCTAGATTATCTCATGGGTCGGTCTTCAAATCGCCAGTGTATCGGGTCCATAATGAGGAAAAATTCAAATCTCCTGTAATGGTCTGGATCACACGAACGAGCCTGTAATCGCTATAGCATGCAGCCGTACATACATGAATACACCACGCAAACATATATACATGATTATTCACACATATTTATACACTTACATGTACACATGCGTACACATATATACTCACACACAAACATCCATGCATGCATGCACACTCACGTACACACACTAACATATGCATATTCACACACTTATATATATTAACACACATTAATACATACATGCATGCATGCATTTAAATATTAACAGCCATGCATGCACATTAAAACACACAAGCATTTACATAATTATAATAACACATCCACACATATCTTAAACATTCACACATATCTTAAACAACATACATGTAATTAACGCACACCTAAGCCCACATTATACATTTAATTAAAACGCACCATTAAACTCAAGACACACACACACTCTCTATAGAGAAGGAGAAAGAGAGAGTAGTGTTACCCATGGAAGAGCTCACGCAACATGGGGGGCACGACCTAAGTGCCGTGGATGCGCGCGGACACAGCTGGTGGCTCGACGGAGGCCGCAGAGGAGGAGGTAGGCTCTAGAGGTGTTCACGCTCGTCAGAGAGAATGATCTCAGACTGGGCTGTGCAGCAAATGGCGTGTCTCAGCCATGGTGGACTCGGCCAAGATGCAAAGGAAGAGTAGTGAAGGTATACGACATGGATGGATGAGCGGGGCCACGGAGGAAGGCCTGCATTGGGTATGGCTCAGTTTAGAATTGCTGGGAGGAGGCAACCAGGGAGGTGCATCTTGGTGTTGGAGATGATGGAGTTGGGTGGCTTACATGGTGGAGGGGACTGTTGTGGCTTGGGGTTGAGGTAGGAGGAGATGAAGGCCATGGTAATAGGTGAGGTAGAGCTAGAGCTTGCCAGGGAGGTTACGCGCGCTAGAGGGGGTGCGACACATGGTGGACAGGGCTCGGCCAAGGAGTTTCGGGGTGAAGGGTGGCACGCCAGAAAAGAGGGAAAGGCTACCGGCAAGAGAGGGATTTGTGTGTGTGCTACGTGGAGTGGAGAGGGGACGCGTGGCCTGGCTTATGGGGTGCTCGGAGGGGTTGGAGATAAGTGTGGAGGTGGTGCTCTCACGACAAGGGAGAGATGGGATGTCCATGGTGGAGGGTTGCTTACAGTCTGGATGGAGGTTTGTCCATTGGATTTTCAAAGAGTATTTCTAAAATATTTTTTTTAAGTATGATTTGGCCTTCTATCGATCGATCGACCAATCGAATGACAAGCAGAGTTGTTTGCTCTGCGGTCGACCGAGTGGTATACTGGTCATGCACTGACATGCGCAAGTATATCTGTGCACGTCAGTCGATCACGTCGATCTACCGTGTGTAAGAGCAGTGTTCTTTGTTTGTCAACCATCGACCGATCGACTGGTCGACCGACTTAGACACGAGCTCTCTAATTGGCTCGATCAACTGCCCGATTGATCAGTGTTCCCTAATGGTTAAAAATTTGATCGTTGGTGGCAACTGGCTAGTCGACCAACAGGCTTAATTAAGCTTGGATTAACCTAAAAATGGCTGTAATTATAAATATGTCTTTTTTGAGTTAATCAATAATGGCTATTTTCGTTCCTATCAACTATTTTGGTCCTACATAAATAGGATACTGTAGATAAACTCTAAGTACTTTTCTTAAGTGTTCAAATCAATATTTTCAAGAGATTACAAAAGATTTCAAAAGAATTCATTTTTGAGCCAAAATTCTAAATCCTTTTTTCTAGCTTTGTGCTTTCAATCTAATACTTCCATTTTTTTCTCACACTCAGAATCTCAGAGCTCCATTTCCACAAACTTGGTTATAAAGATTATTTTGTGAGCCTTTGTGATATAAGACAGATCAACTCTTTCTTATATTTGAAGAGTTGTAGAGGTTGCGGCTTCTAGCAAGCTTGCAGGCTTGGATTGTAAGTGTTGTGGCAATGAGTAAGGGACTTGCCGGTCTGGGACGATGATCTTGTGGGATCGAATAGTAGTCAAAATCCTTCATTACAGTGAAGGAGGAGCATAGAGCAAGTTGCTCGAACCTCAAACATATCCTTGTGTTTGCGATTGCTTTCTCTTTATCTCTCATCTATACTCACTCTTTTAATCTTTCTTGCTATTATTGCGTTCATACTTACATGGTTGATATCTCTTGTGCTCTATTTCTTAACTTGCATGAGATTGTTGTATTGCTCTTGTAGATATTAATTTGCTAGTTTGCTTAGTTGTTTTAATTTCACATTATTTGCCATTATTTTTAGCCCATTATTTTTAGCCATCACCTATTCACCACCCCTCTTGGTGATTTCAATTGGTATCAGAGCCTAGTACTCTTGATATTTAGTTTAACCATCATAGAGTAATCCTTTATTTATATATTATCTCTATTTGCCCAGACACACCATTTTTCTAGCATTAAGTCCCCATCGAAATTTGATGGTTTGAACTTTCCCATTTGGAAGTGAAGATGTTCTCATTTCTCAAGTAACTGGTATTTAGGGTTGCAAAGACCGTTACTAAGAAATTTGTAGAACCCCACGATGATGAGGATACATGATCCAAAGCCATCGCCAAAGACTATAAGGCCAATGCTAAGGCACAATACGTACTCACACAACACTCAATCTTGATGATTTGTCACATGTGATTAATTGCAAGTCCAGATATGAAGTATGAAATGATTTAATTATAACACATGAGGGTAACTCTCAAGTCAAGAGGTCCAAGATAAATTCTCAATATGTGGACTTCTATATACTTGATAATGAATCAATGATGAAATGCTTACTCATTTCATGAAAATTACTAATAGGTTTTCTTCTTAGGTGATGAGATTGACAATGATTAAAAGGTGAGAAAAGGTGATAAGACCTCTTCTGAAATCTTGGGAGGTGAAGGCAACTTCTCTCAAGTAGCTTAATGATCGAGGGGACATTGAGTTTTTCAATTTTATTGAGAATCTCAAACCCATGAGATAGAGATGATGGTTCATGAAGAGAGAGAACCTCTAAAGAAGAAGTCTATAGCATTCAAGGCTACTCCATCTATTCCAGAAAATAATGAATTCATGGATGAAGGTGAAGAAGAAGAATTTTCCATGCTAGTAAGAAAGTTTGGTAAAATATTTTGCAAGAACGAAAGGATGAGCAACTTTTGAAGGGCAAGACCACAAGGCAAGAATGAAAGAAAGAGAGAAGAGATGGGTTCATGCTATCATTGCAAGAAGACGTACACGTGATTGTGAATTATCTCTCTACAAGTGATCAACTCTAGAAAAGCATACAACAAGAAGGCCATAGTGGCCACATGGGATGATTCGAAAAGCAAATCCGATGGGGAAGTAGATACCGTAAATGTATGCTTCATGGCTAATTGGGAATGACTCCAATAAGAATCTCTTGATAAGATGAATTAATTATGGATGAACTTGCTAGATTTTTTGAGAAATTTCAAGAACAATATGAGCTTTCAAAAGTTCAAAATAAAAAGTTGAAAAAAGAAAATAAGTTTTTTTCAAACAAATTGGATATTATTTTTAAGGAAAAAGAGTATCTATATATTTGTTTTGAAAAAACTAAAAAAGATTTTGATTCTCACAAGCATGTTTGCAAGGGAAAAGCCCAAAAATTATTTTTGACAAAATGAGTTTGAAAGTTTGCAAAAATATAATGAATGTTTTAGATGTGAATTTAAAAAATGTGCTTTTGATATGAAGAAGATTGACTTTTTTGTTTGCAAAGTAAAATACCCTAAGGAAAAACATACCCGACAAGCACATACCAAATATGTACACAAAGCACAATATACACATGCTCATATGTATGATAAGATGTACACTTGTACACATTGTGGCCACAAAAATCATCTTGCGCAACATTGTTATTTTAGATTAAATTTAAAAGATAAGAATGTTTGGGTAGAGAAAATACTAACCGTCAAGGACCCAAAAGATATAGGCACTGAAGAACACACTAAATTTAATTGATATAGATGTGTCCTCCTCTAAGACTTAGAGGGAGGTAGTGCCTTGGTGGTTCATGCATTTGGAGTTTGAAGGACAAACATATTTGATGCATCGCTATCAAGGAAGCAAGATGAAAAAAATACTTACCTTTGAAAATGGAGAATGTTGTTAACCCAAAGGCCATCACTCTAGTTTTGATGATGATTAACTCATATAGTCATAGTACTAATGATCTTGTGTTATTTAAGTTTTAGATATTCAATCATGATCTTAGTTAGTTTTTAGCTTCAACAAAAGATTCAAACTCAAGTTTTGAGTTAGCACATGTTGATTCAAGAGCTCAAGCTAAAAAATCACATCAAGTGCTCAAAGAGAAGTCTATCTCGATGGAATCAAGTTTTGGATAAAGTCAAGATGGCAAAAAATTTTATTCAAGAAGAAGACTTGAGTCAAGAATTTGTAAGTTTAAGATTTATATAAAGAATAGATTAGTTTGATTGCTCAAGCTTATACACATACACTTGCACATAAGTTTTGGTGTTTTGGCTTTCAAGAAGATTGAATTTAATAATCTTGATTTAGAAAAGATTCTATACTTTATATTTTAAACTCATATCTTGTGTTTATACGATTTAAATCTTAAAAGAATAAGTTTTATAGTTTGGAATATGTGTTGGATCCTATCCACACATATTAAAGATTGATTTGTTCATTGAAACATATTTTGATGAGTTTATGTTTTGTTTTTAACGAAAGTATTTTTATGAGTATGCTTTGTTAAAAACAAGTTTATATTATTTTATATATGTATTGGATTTTATCCAGATATATTGAGCTTCAAATGTGTTTAAGAAACTTCTTTTTGTATTTATGCGAGCTTTAGAAAAACATGATTTCTATTTACATGTTTAGTTTTAGAACATATGATTTTGTTTTTAAGATTGAAATTCTTTATCTCAAAAATAAGTTCACATATTCGTAATATGTGTTGATTTTTTATCACACATATTTGTACTTTATTGTATTTAAGTGACCTTATTTTTGTAGAATTTATTAAGATTTATTGAATTTAATTGGATTTAAAATATGTTTAAAATAAATACTATTTATATGGTTTTGGGACTGAGCTCTGTCGACCGCCTGGTCGACCGGATGTGCACATTCCTAAGCGTTGTGCATGTCGGTCAATCGATAGTTGACCGTTTGGGACTTAGTGCTCTCTATTGTTTCTGATCGACTGGTCGGTTGACCACTAGAGAGCTTTGCTATCTGGATGTTTGGTATGATCGATCGTCCGGTCGACTGATAACCCAACAGTCATATTTTTACCGTTGGCGGTCAACTATAGGCTGGTTTGGCCTATAATTGGACCTCAACGACTAGTTTTTGGTTTGGCTATAAATAGGGGTTTTGGGCTGATTTTCTCAAGTTTTTTTACAACCATTTTCTAGTGCTTTTATGCCTATTCAAGAGAGTTTTTCAGCAAGTTTTAGAGCTTTAATTCCATATCAAATGATAGTTTTCATAAGTGCTTCTCAAGTTTTCAAAAGAATTTTTTAAGCTTTTCACTTTCAAATCTATCTAGTTTTCTCACACAAGCTTTAGTTTTTCATTGCTAAATCAATCCTATAGGATCCTTATTTTTTAGAAGAGTTTTGTTTGTGATCAAGAAGTTGATCACCAAGTGTTCTATCTTATATTAGAGGAGTTGGAGGTTGCTATCTCGGCAAGCTTGTGGGTTCGCATATGTTATTCTTGCGGGAACAAGTGAGGGACTTGCGGGTTCGAAAGTTCTTGAGGGAACTTGTAGGCGTTACAGCATCGAGCGATCTTGCGGGATGGATTTTAGTGGAAATCTTTTATTGCGGTAAAGGTGGAACGTAAAGCAAGTGGATCAAACCTCAAAATAATTCTCCCTTGTTTGCGATTGCTTATCTCTCCCTTCACTCACTTGTATTTATATATATCTTATATGCTCATATTGTTCATATCATTATATGCTTGATATTAATTGTGCTTAATTGATATACATACATGACATTGTTTAATTGATATCGTGTATGCTCTTATTTATTGTCTAGCCTTACATGCTTGATTTATTTTTATATGCTATTCTTGTTTGAGCCAAGGAGTTATTGAAGCACCTCACTCTTAATCAAGAGAAATCTTGAGGAGAAGTTCTAGAACTCTTCTCAAGAAATTCGGCTTCACTCTTTGGTTATCATTTGGGTGTTAGTTTAGTTAGTGTAAAAGTTTTAATTTTCGCATTTAATTAGCACATCACATATTCACCCCCTCTAGGTGATTACAATTGATTGATAAAATCGTATCGGTGACATCTTCACTTTTCATAAGCTTACATTGCTTGCATATTCATGATAATTAGTTTATGCTCTATACATGTATTCCATGTTTAGAAATGTGATTCATGTATGTGTATTAGTTTGCATGATTTAAATTATTATATATATCATAGTATGTTTTAATTTCAATTAGTATCATAATATGATTTTATTTTATTTATATTGAATGCATGCCATGATGATAACCTGGACTCTATACGTGTTTCCCATCCTTAATGCCTATGAGTTGTATTAGCTATCATGCATGTGTTTTGATATAAACATATGTTTTGAAAAAATTTCTTTGATGTATTTATCTCATTTATTAAACATAAAAATAAGAAAGTGACTATACACCTCAACTCTTAGTCTAGAGGAATCATGAGGAGAAGTTCAGAGTCTGTCAGGGGTATACGACTTTATTTCTTAATTTTTAATTGCTTAATTTATGATTTAATATTCCGTAAGATTTTTATGTGTGTTCTATGACATTTTTGAACATAAATATTTATGCAAATATTTCTTATGAATTTTGCTGGACAAAACTATCTTTCAAAATAATTTTATTATTGAGTTGATGTAAAATTTATTTCAATTGGTTTAAAGAAAACCTAGTTTTTATTTAAAATTTTTGTGCTTGGGGCAATCCCGGTCGACCGTACTATCGATAGAGTACTGAAAGAGGCATAAACTCTCATCCCAGTCGACCGCCCAGTCAACTGCCTGGTCGACCGAGAGAGACTCTGTCTTCTCTATTTCTCCCCAGTTGACCGATTGAGGATGCAGTGTTCTTAGATTTTATCGGTTGATCGCCCGGTCCACCATAGTGAACTTTAGAATTGCAGAACACTAGAGTCGATCGACCGCCCGGTCGACCGAAAGTCAATTTTGATGTGTATAAAAGACTGTTTCAAAACCCTAGATCTTAATTTCTTTTCTCTTCTCTCTTTTTTATGCTGACTTAATCTCCCAAACCCAATTTCATTCCACCAAAATTTTCCCAAATCTCATCAAATTTTTCTAAGAATATTCAATTGCTCTTGGATTCTACATCTTGAAGAGTTTTATGGAGGAGATTTGCAACTTCATTGGGTATATTTCTCAAATCCTTTTCTCTTTCCATTTCTAGTGTTCTAGTTCAATTTATCTATCTATTTTTTTTTCTATACCATGTCTGCCAAGAGAGTTGGGCAGATAAACCTGAAAAATCCAAGAAATCTGAATCTAGATCAAAATCATCCACCCTTAGTCCTTTTGTATCTGAGAATGCTAAGTTCAAGCATTCTATTATCTGCAAGTAGCACATTATTTCTTAAAGATCCTTGGTGCTCAATGACATTGAGCATCTCAATCTTGCTCAGATTCGTAGGGTTAATTCCTTAGAATTTTTTTTTCCCATAAAAGAACAAGTATATCCCAATCTTGTTGTTGTCTTTTATTTGAACTTCTCTTATAGGAAAATGTAATTCGCTCTCGTATTAGGAATGTTGATATCAATATGTCTCTAGAATTATTTGCTAGGATTCTCCATCTATCGTGCAGAGGCACCAATATTTTTCAAATTGACCTAGATGATTTTGAGTATCCTGACAGTGAGACTGCTCTTACTGCTTCCGATTGCTTCATGATTAGGATAATCAAGCCTTGGTGAAGAATGAGGAGGTAAAATACTACACACTCACTTCCTAAGTTCTAACCAAGATTGTTTTCTACAATCTTCTTTTAAAATCGGGCGAATATATCCATGCTTGAGATTGTGCTCATCTCTTGATCTATTGCCTTTTGAAAGGTATTAGAGTCAACATCCCCAAGCACGTCATCGATTTCATGCTTTCAGAGCATCTTTTGATCCCGAATAGGAATCTTCCATATGGGATGATTATTACTCTTGTGCTTAATACTTCAAATTTTATGTTTCTGGTGAGAATGCCTTTACTCCTTCAATTGACATTGATTGTACCTTTCTTAATAGGATGCAAGCTGGTACTCGTGCGCATGCCCAACCCTCTCCAGTTCAGCTTCCACCAAAATTTGCCTCTGATTTTTCCTCTTCATCTACAGATCCATACTCTGTTCTTCTAAACCAGTTAAATGCCATGTATCTGAGTTACTCAGCCACCAAAGAGAAGATTCTGGCAAACCAGGAAGAGTTTTGAAACATAGTTGCTTATGGATGCTCATCTTAGCATTAGTGTCAAGCGTGTGGCGACTATTCCTTTGATCAGAATGAGTAGCCTCAACCCATGCCCTCTGGATACACTCATCCATTGCCTTCTAAGGTTTCTCTTTTCGAGCCCTCGGTCATATGCCTACTGAGCCTGTTGGCATATATCATCCGATTGTCAATACGCTTGATGATCCGCTTTATGCTACTGATAAGGATTTCATTGCAAATGATGACACTCAGGAGTGATCTATCCTTTCCCTCTTTTTGATGCTGACAAAAGGGAGGAGAGAAGCTAGAGATGTGGAGATTTAAGAGTTATTTTGCTTATGTTTTGCTTTATATTTGGTACTTTGGCTTATAATAATTTGGATATTGTGGACTTTGGTTTGTAATATAGAATATGGTACTTTTAGACTTTGTGAACTTTGTGGATTTGTTTATGTGATGGTTATGTACTTTTAGTACTTTGTTGGTATCATTTTCATATATATTGGTTATGTGTTTATGATATGACACTTGTGTTAGTTTATTTTCATTTGTGATGATCCAGTACATGGATGGATGGTGGATCCATTTGTGCATACCAAATTTTAATTTCTATATTCTTTTTATGCATGAATGATATGCATTATGCTTACATGACAAAATACCCTATAAATGCTTTACATCTTACATTGAGCTAAAATGTTAAATTCTTATATGCCAGTTCAGGGGGAGCTTCATTAGAAGCTTCTTCCAGTTTTTTGTAAATAACTCCATGAGTTTTTATCATCATCAAAAAAGTGGAGATTGTTGGCCCAAAGACCCATCACCCCTAGTTTGATGATGAATATCTCATGTAGTTTTTTATACTAATGATTTTTTATTGTTAAGTTATAGATTTATAAGAATTGTAGTGTTTATATTTAGCTTCTCTTAGAAGACTCACGAGTCAAGTTTTAAAGTTAACACAAAGATGATTCAAGAGCTTAAGCACCAAGAACACATCTAGCACTTAAAGATGGAGTCAAGCTCGAGATCAAGATGAGATGCAAATTGAAGTACTAAAGAAAAAAAATATTTTTCTTTTATACAATGTAAGATTTAGTTTTCTTAAAATCAAGTTTAGAGATTTAGATTGCTCTTGAGAATCACATACACACTCTAAATTATTATCGTGTTTTTCATTTTAAAATATTTTCAATAGAGTTTATTAGTGTTTACACAATGGTATTTTGGATATTGGATTTGGAAAAGTAATTTGAAAAGGATTTCATGTTTACAAAAAACAAGTTCAAAGTTTATATTTCGTGTTGATCTATGGTCACACGTATTTGTGCTACAAACAATTTACATGAACTTATTTTTTTTAAGTTTTCATCAACGGAACTTATAGGATTTTCAAAGAGTATTTCTAAAATATTTTTAAGTATGATTTTAGCCTTCTGCCGTCGACCACAGGCAGAGTTGTTTGCCCTGCAGGTCGATCGAGCAGTCGACCGGGTATGCACTGACATGCACAAGTATATCTGGGCACGCCGGTCGATCGCTTGGTCAACCACATGTTAGAGCAGTGCTCTCTATCTATCAACATCGACCGACTGAGACATATAAGCTCTCTGTTGGGCTTGATCGACCGCCCGGTCGACTGGTGTTCCCCAACTGTCAAAAACATAGCCATTGGTGGTCAACCGGCCGTTCAACCATTAAGCCTGGATTAATCCCAAACAACTATATTTTTAAATCTGTCTTCTCCATGTTAATCAATAACGGCTATTTTTTGTTTCTATCAAATATTTTGGCTCTTTATAAATAGGGTTACTTTAGATAAACCCTAAGTACTTTTGCTGAGTGTTTAAATCAAAATTTCCAAGAGACTTACAAAGATTTTAAAAGAATTTATTTTTGAGCCAAAATTTCAAATTCTTATTTTGCTTTGTTTTTTTAATCCAATATTTCAAGCTTTTCTCCCACTCACAATCTCATAGCTTTATTTTCTCAAACTTGGTTAGAGAGATTGTTTTGTGATCTAGGAGAGATCACCTCTTTCTTGTATTTGAAGAGTTATAGATGTTGCGGCCTCGAGCGAGCTTGCGAGCTCAGATTGTCAGTGTTGCGGCACCAAGTGAGGAACTTAGGGTCTGGGAGTTCTTTCGGAACTTATATGAGTCGGTGATCTTGTGGGATTGTATAGTAGTGAAAAATTTTCATTATGGTGAAGGCGGAGACGTAGAGCAAGTGGCTCGAATCTCGAAACATATCCTCGTGTTTGCGATTGCCTTCTCTTTATCTCAAAACTCTGCTCACTCTTTATATCTTGCATGCTATTATTGTGTTCATACTTACATGCTTGATATCTCTTGTGCACTACTGCTTAACTTGCGTTGGATTGTGTATTGCTCTTGTTAGTGTTAATTTGCTAATTAGTTTAATTGTTTTAATTTCGCATTGTTTATCATTATTTTTAGCCATCACATATTCATCCCCTCTATGTGATTTAAACTTCTATACATATACATGTTGATTTAGTTGATTGTGAATGATATAGATGTTTCCATGTATGTTTTCGTACATGTTTTAGCACAATCTTCTTTTGCATGACTTGGATATGCTTAAATGTATAAATTAATATCTTTTACAAGCTTATACATTGATTTTATTAGTATTTCAAAAATGAGGAGAAATTCTTTGATTTGATTTTAATTCTTTTCTTTTTTGACCAAAGAAAGAAAATATTTTTCTTTTAGCAAATATGTTCAAACTTTCAATTGGTATCAATTATTGCAATTATTATCCATCTTGTTTTGCTAATTGATATCTTTGTTTCAAATTTTTTTTCTTGATTAGTTTTTCAATTAGTATCAAAAGTGCTTAAACTTTCAATGTTTTGATTCAGGTAATATCCAATATTTAAAATTTTTGATTTCAATGTTCAATTGGTCTCATTTTAAATTTTAATCGGTATCTAATGTTTAAAGTGTTTTAAATTTCAATTGATATTGATTTCAAGTACAATTGATTGTTTTGCATGGTTTTCAAATTGATATCTAAAATTTATCTATGATTTCAATTGGTATTCTAAAATTTGTTTGTCAGATGTACTGCCTATGTGCAAGGAGAGCTTAACATGTCTTATATAGATTTATGATGAGTGTATTATATAAAGAAGATCTTGACCTCTCTTTCATATATAATACACGTGTGTAGGGAGAGATTAAAATCTCGGTCTATACTTTTTATATATGCTCATGTGATTTTGGACTTAGTTATCCTTTTTTGATGTAATGCATGTATACATGGGGACTTAACTTCATGTCGCACCTCGTCATGAATTTATATCGCATATATATTTATTTTGTTGTCTTGACCTCTTTATTGATGAAGTGACAAAAGGGGGAGATAAATTTAGAGTTTTATATATATAATATATATATATATCTATATATATATATATATATATATATATATTATTATATATATATTATATATATATATATATATATAATGTAAATCAGCTGACACAGGAGGCAACTCCCTCCTATGTCACACTCAAAAATCAATTTTCCGAGTGAATTTTCAAGATCCGACCGCACATTATCATCTTCATACTTTAAGATATACACATATAAAAAAATCAAGTGATTTGAAGTTTGTTTACTCTATTTTCTTTGTGTTCAAACATTAACAGTTTTTTAACAATAGAACAAAATAGAACGATTAGATCAATAAGTAAACGAACTTCAAATCACTTGATTTTTTATATATTTATATCATAGAATATGAAGATGATAATGTGCGGTCGGATCTTGAAAATTCACTCGAAAAGTACGATTTTTGAGTGCGACATAGGAGGGAGTTACCTCCTGTGTCAGCTGATTTACATTTCTCTCATATATATATATATATATATATAATATATATTATATATATATATATATTATATATATATATATATATATATATATATAGTGAGTTGATCCCCTAAGAATGGTTCTCACGGATTCTTGTGAGAACTTTCACGTGAGCCGTCGGATCTGATAGAGATCTGATTTTATTTATTTGATCTATCAGATCCGACAACCCACGTGAAAGTTCTCACAGGAATCCGTGAGAACCATTCTTAGGGGATCAGCTCCCTATATATATATTATATATTATATATATTATATATATATATATAATATATTATATATATATAATATTATATATATATATATATATATATATGTTGCTTATGTTTTATTCATATAGATTTTCTTTTTTGTTTGATGTTTAGAGCTTTTATTGAATACTACTATTTTATGTTTATGCATGAGTTATGGGGGTGTTTTGATAGAGCTCTTCTCTACTCCATGTATATATAACTACATGAGTTTTGTCATCATTAAAAAGGGATAGATTGTTGGCCCAAAGGCCATCACTCTAGTTTTTATAATGACTAACTGATGTAGTTATAGTACTAATGATCTTCTGATATTTTAGTTTCAGGTTTAATCAAGATCATGCTTTTATGTTTAGCTTTAACAATAAACTCAAATCCAAGTTTTAAAGCTAACTAGTATTGATTCAAGAGTCAAACATAAAAATCACATCATGCACTCAAGATGGATCAAACTCAACAAGAATCAAGTGTTTGAATCGAGTTATGATGAAGACGAAGATCATATCAAGAAGAAAACTCGTGCGTAAAGTTGTTTAGGTTCTTGTAAAGTTTAGATTAGATTAGATTGTCAAGCTATTACAGACACAACACACACGCTTTTAAGTTTGATATTGATTTTAAAATCAAATTTTATGTTTTAAGTTTGTGTTTTATACAAATGATTTTGAATTTTGTTCAACTTATTTTGTTTTTAGATTTTTACAAATAAAAATTTTTTATGTTTTCAAAATAAATTTGCAAATAAAAAAAGTTCAACTGTTTGTAATATTTGATGATTTTTTATCACACATATTTGTGCAAAATAGTATCTATAAGTACTTATTTTTTAAAATTTATGAGAATTTATTTGTATTTTAAATGGCTTTTAAAATATAAAAGAAAATAGATTTTTGTACTGAAGCCGGTCGATCGCCCGGTCGACCACCCACTGTGCAGAGCAGAACAGTGTTCTGGACGGTCAACC
Organism: Agave tequilana; assembly: GCA_038442645.1. Classification (NCBI taxonomy): domain Eukaryota; kingdom Viridiplantae; phylum Streptophyta; class Magnoliopsida; order Asparagales; family Asparagaceae; genus Agave; species Agave tequilana. The sequence continues at coordinate 114,917 of JAVJIF010013882.1, forward strand.
GCATGTGCACAAATGTGCACTAGGACCGGTCAATCGTCGGGTTGACCGTTGGCTAAAGCTATTTGGGCAGGCCCAAGTCGGTCGAACTAGCATTCGACCACCTTTGATTTTCTGAGCACTGAGCTTAGTGGCTTGCTCTGGCCGGTTGACCGAGCGGTCGATCGAGCAGAATGCCTAGTCTTACTAGCATTGTCGGTCGACCGCTGGGTCGACCGTCAGAGGTTTAAAATGCATTTTTTGCCTGTAAATGACTAGTTTTCTGTTTGAACTTTTTTGTTATATACTAAAACGGTTATATCTTACTTTTTTGAGTTTAATCTTTGTTTTAATGATCGTGTTTAGTTCTAATGGTCTCATCCTATTCCTTATAAATAGGAGCCATTTGTAGAGAGTTTTCTAGACGTTTTTAGTTATGAAAAGTTTTGAAAAATCAAGAAACGAGTTTTAAAGGAAAGTTTATTGTGATGCCAATTTCATAATTTCAAGAATGTTTTGCTAATAATTTTCTTGAGCTTTTCACTTTCAATCCTCTATAGTTTTCCTTACACAAACTTGAATCATCATCTCTATATCTATCGTATAGGATTTTTATTTGTGAGAATACTTTGTTTGTAGTCTAAGAGATGATTGATTAGTCTCTGATCTTGCATAATTTTCACATTCTAATATTTATTTAATATAAAATTCTGCTAATAAGGCTTTGCTTGCTTGATTCTAGGTCCATGGTGTTGATTGTTATCTAATTTTGCATATTTTACTACATCATTCCCATGCATATTGACAATAAAATATGATTTTTGATCATCTTCTCTCTATTTTTCCAGGTCCACATCTTAAAAGAGAAAAGGCCCAAAATCTCTTTAATTAGCATAATTAAAAGAGATTAATTCAAAGCCCAAAAGAGCCCAAGTTTGAATCCAGAATCAGGAGAGATCCTCGCGCCAACCCAATCTTCTAGAAGGCCACGTGGATAACAAACTCATAACAAACCTGTACCAGAAAATCTGGCCTGAACGGCCAAGATTTTGCGCGCTTTCCCGCCAATTTGCGGCAGTTACAGGGTTGTTGGAGCCCGAATTTCTCTCCAACAACCTGGGCTCTAGATGCTTCTCTCTGAGGCCTATAAATACAGGACCAGGGCTTGCACAAGAGAGAGGAGGGGAGATTAGAGATTAGAGATTAGAGATTAGATGCTTGTATTTTTGTAGGATTTTTCTCTAGGATTTTTGTAGTGCTCTAGATCTTCTTCCTCCCTAGAAATTCTGCAAAAGAGAGTTGTAAGAGAGAGAAAGCTTGTGTACAAGAAGGAATGACAACTTGTGAAGCAAGGATTCATCCATTCTCTTCTCTCTACTTGAGCTTTTTCTAGTATTACTTGCTTTCTTTAATTCTAACTTTACTTTACTTGCACTTTTATTCATGCTTTGCTTTTCTTTTATTGTAATGGCTAGTAGCTAATTCTTTCATGTCTAGCTACCCACTAACCTTGCTAACTACTACTCATGGGTGATTGCTGTCTTTAATCTTGCAAGTTGTATGGCCTTCTCTTCTCCAATGGGTTTACTTTCATTGCTTGGCAAGTTCTTGTTGTAATTCCATATGATTCATGTGTGCCTCATTTAGAGCCTTGTCTTTAGAACAAGTGCCTTGATGGAACATGGAGATGGATCACCAAACATATGCTATTTGTTGTACAACTTCTTTACTTCAATTAATGATGTTGTATCTTCTTCCTTAGCATCCCTTGTGTGTCGCTCTTTTGATTCCATTATTGAAAGTCTATCTTGTAGGCCAATGACATCTATGAGGCTACAAGACAAGTCCAAGAATGATCACTCGTCATTCAAGTGGGAAAGTAATTAGACCAACACGCAAGACAAATCTTTGCCGATGAATCGACATGAGGCATGCATTCACCATCACGGAGTTTAGTAAGTTTTTAGTAAGGTAGTAAGGTTAGCTAGTCATGATTTTTTTTCATCTTCAAATCTTCTACAAAGCTTTCATTCTTTTAGTTTTATTTCCAAGCAAATCTCCTTTTGATTTCTTTTCATTTTCCATCATGAACAAATCCACCATTCTTTTACTTCTTTTTCCAATTCATTTTTATTCTTTTAAGACAAAGAAGAATCTTTGTTTTCTTTCTTCACTACCAACCGTAACGCTTCCATCGCAAGCTCTCCCTAAGAATCGACTCGGTATAACCCATGCTATAACGGAGATAGGAAAGGGTACATTAATCATTTGGAATACATATGTGGAGTGATCAAGCACTTGAGGTTGAATCTAAACCTTATCTCTTTTTATTGAATATATTTTGTGTGCAAATTATACTCCACAATACAACACCTTTCCCGTCTAAACAAATTTTGGCGCCGTTGCCGGGGAGAGCAACGGTTTTTGATTTCAAGTGAGAAACTAAACGAATCTTCTTCTCTGTGCAGGTTACAGGTGAAGAAAACAGGAAAATTTGCATTGCAGAAACATATAAGTGGCTCTGGGCTTCTGCTCTCGAAAGCAGAAACCAGAAGCCCTCTGAATTGCCGCAGATTCATGGCTTTTGCAGAATTGCGGCAAGGAGGAGTTGACTACTGACCAACTTTCTGCAGGGTTGCTTGCTCTGCAAAATACAGCTGCTGCAATAATTAATCTTGTATGCTTCACCTTATATGTGCTAATAATCAACAGTAAAAAATTTGTTGCAAAGTTAAAAAAATTGTTTAGACATTTGCATCTCTAGGCACGTGTCTTTCAATTCCTTTACTTTTACTGTTGAAGAGTGCTGGAGGCAAGGAACGTTCGCATTGCATATTGACTAGGACTCACTCTTTGTTTGATTTAATTACGCTTTGAGTGAACCTTGTTTGTTGATATCGTACACTTGCACAAATCGAATTTAAGGGCATTACCCATAAAAAAGATAAGGTGGGGATTTTATCACCCTTTCCTTAGCCCAAAAATCATTTCCAAGCACTCACAATCCCAAGCTTCTAATAAAAACTGATAGACGTTGGCCCTAGGGACATCCGGACTCACTTAGGAGATTATCCTAAGGGAGAAAAGTGTTGGAAATTGACTTTTGCAAAATCAGTGTCTAGGAAAGGGATTGAGGGCCGAAAGCCCGAAGGTTGGTGGTTACTTA